>JAEMOT010003880.1:9458-33048 GCA_019297695.1 Apostasia ramifera | reverse complement strand
ATTTACGAATTGATGGTGAAATACGTAATTTCGTGTAAATTTCATGTCCTGTATGTAAAAACCTCTTGTTTTTCTATCTACACTGTAATTATAATTGCTTGTGAAATTATAGATCTAATTTACATTGCTAACTTATGGTGAATTGTTGCTCTTAAAGAAGTCCAATCACCTACAACAGTGATTAAACCCTTTTCTTCAATTGATATATTTGTATTTTGGTTTGTGTTTGAATATTTTAGCTGAAGTATAGTTTAGAAGCTTAATTTTTTCGTGTTTGCTATATTTTGATATTCCTTACTTTGTTATTTTGAGGTGAGTATTTGATTTTAGGGGTAATTCCTTATTTTGCTATTTTGTTATAAAAAGCTATTCTTATGTGAGAATTTTAACAAATTCTATTAACTCTGATCGTTATGCTTCTATTTTAAAAAATTTAAAAGGTATATTTAAGCACATTTATCTAATTCTATTATAATATCATTTTTTTCTTATTCTCCTTATTTAATCTTTAATAGTAATTTTTAATACTTAAATATATATTTTTTAAATTTTTAAAAATAGTGACATAATAATGAAACTTAATAGAATCAGTAAAAAAAGTCTCGCATGGAAAAACTTTTGTGCGAGGCGGACTCAGATAAGCACGTTTTCATTTTTGTGGAAGCAATTTCTACAAAATTGTCGGCATTCGATGAATCCCCTAAATCTATTTTCTAGATCAGTTTTCGTATTTCTTCCCTTAATATTCACCCTCTTATCCCTCTTCTTTTCGTTCTCCTTTCCTTTTCATTTAGTTCTGCATTACAATAATCTACATGAACTCTGAATTCCCCGATCTCTTTTAATACGAAATCATGAATTCTCATAGAAAGTGTTGTGTGCTGCTCGATAGGTACACTGACAAGAGCGACGTATACAGCTTCGGAATGATACTCGGCGTATTGTTGACGGGTAGAGACCCCTCCGATCCGTTCTTCATTGGCGAGATGGGGAGAGGCGGCCTCAGTAGATGGTTGAGGCATCTGCAGCAGGCTGGAGATGCCCGCGAAGCTCTCGACCATGGGATGCTAGGAGAGGGAGATGAAGAAGAAGAAGAGATGTTAATGGCTACTAAAATTGCCCTCGTCTGTCTTTCAGACCTGCCCGCCGACCGGCCGTCGAGCGATGAGCTCGAAGCAATGCTGACACAGCTCCACAGCTTCTGATATTCTCTCTTTCTCAGTCTCTTATGTTCATGAGGGATGTTTGATTAATTTGAGGTCTGAATTTGTTAAGAGTTTGAGGGATGTTTGATGTATTGGTTGAGCATTTTATTTCTTCTTTTTGTATACTGTTACAATTATAAGCTCGGCACGAATATCATGCATATTTGTTAGTTAACTCTTTTTAAAAAAAAAAAAAACGTTATTGATTGTGAAATTAGATTTTTCTATAAGAAGTTTGATTTAATAAATACAGTTAGTTTTAATTCTAATGTTTGTGTTTGATTCTCAGAAAGTGAGTTTATATTTTAGTCTAAATTTCTTTTCTTCGGTAAAGTTATTCGATTGATAATATGATCAAATTTGGGATAAACTTATTACGATAATAAGTCGAGTTCGAGTGAGTTTTATCTCAACTTAAAACAATGTTGAGATTAACTCAAATTTAATTAGAGTCAAATAAATTCTATTCAATTTTAAATTGGGCATAACTTTTAATCTATATATTCATTTTAGATATAATGCATATTAAAAAAACTCATATTATATACATATATATCAAGGTTTTAAAAATCGGACCGGACCGGTCGGTTCAACCGGTCGAACCGTGAACCGGTCAGTCAACCGATCCGGTTTAATTTTATAACTGGATCCGCTTAAAACCAGCCAGAATCGGTCTAAATTGCGGTTCAACCGGTCAATCGGTGAACCGGTACGGTTGGACCGGTTGAGTTTAAAATTTTAAAAAAAAAAAATTCTAAACTCTGGGTCCCTAACTCAGCCTCTGTTCTGCGGCATCTACTCGCGCGAGAGTCACGAATTCGTGATTTCTCTTGTCTCGCACTCTCCTCTCCAGCTCCCATCCTTTCGAAATGATTTAATATATGATTTAGTATTTTAATATTAATAAAGCATATATTTGTTCAGAACTTTTAATGATGTATTAAATAATATACTCAATTTGTGATTTGCGAATATTTTATTGGGTTATTGTTATTTCGATTTGATTGGAATTATTTTTCGGGTTATTGACATAAGATATTATTTGTTAAATTTAATTATTAAATATTTATTTTATATTTAATTATTGTGTTGATGTGTGAATAATATATATCTTAACTATATTTATATTATATTTTATTAGTTTTTTTAATTTTTACTTCATCTCAGTTCGACTCCGGTTCGACCATTGAACTTTGAACATTTCAGTCTACCGGTTCTGAAGCCGGTCCGATTTTCAAAATTTTGATATATATATTATATTTACGTATTTAGTTTTTCAGTATATATCATAAAAAATTTATAGATATATTATTATGTAAATATCAAGTCGATTATTAGTTGAGTTAATTTTTTTTAAAATTTAAATTGAATAAAATGTGAACGAGATTTAAGTTTTAAACATAATTTTCTTGCCCTAAACTTTGGAATTGGATTCAAAATTTAAATTTGAATTTGGATTTATCCTCATTTCACATTTAACTTCAAATTTAAATCACATGTGGTTTTTTTTTTTTTTTTTTTTTTTTTTTTTTTTTTTTTTTAAATCACATGTGGTTCTTCTCTCTTGAACTTGCTATTCCTATCTCTTTTTCTCTCCCCTTGGCACGCATTCTTCTGACATGCAAAAAGGCTGTGATAGGAGCAGGTCATGCATGTGGGGAGTACTGCAGAGTCATGGAGGCATGGATGCTGGAAAGTCTTGCATTTCTGTCCCACTGATTTAGCTCGCAATTAAACGAGTATTCAAATCTTATTCGATTTGAATGTGTTCAGTTTAATGTTATCTTGATGTTATATTACATTATTTAGAGAAAATAATTATTTGATTTAATTAAAAAATAACATTTGACGTAACACCAAGATAATAACATATCAAATGCGCGCTTAGGCCCTGTTTGGCAATGGACTAAAAATCATGGCTAAAATTACCCATGGCTAAAATCTTAAATTTATTTTAAAAAAAACTTAAAAAATTATTTTATATCTCATCTCACACAAATTCCAACATTAAACAATCACTTTATTTCACATCCAACACAATTCTCAATAAATCAATCAATTTTATTTCACATCATACACAATTTTTAATATAACCAACTTACTTTATTTCACATCATACACATTTTTCAAAAATCACTAAAAATTTCAACCAAATCTTCTTTTTTTTCTTATTACCAAACAGAGCCTTAGAGATTTCTTTTTAACGATGTCTAGTGAGAATCTTGTTTTAGTTGATTAGTATAGAAATATATTAAATTAAAATCAGCTCAGTATATGCATAAGGGCTATACTATAGACATTGAGATAAAAAATGGATTTACGGTAAATATTTAATTAGCAATATTACCTAAATATTATACATCAACCCCCGAGGTAAATTCTTACGTGTGTGTGTGTTATTCGTTGTCATACAATTTGTGTAGTTTCAATGAAATCACTCAACACGGCAGACGGCAACTTCACGTCATTTAACACATTAAGGCGGATGCTTACGGGTGAGCAGTGAGTGAATTTTATATTATAATATGATTTGTGCAGATAATATTGCAATATAAAAATAAACATTCGCGAAGAGGACGGTGGCATGCAGATTAGTAGTGGTTGTAAATTTTGTATTGAAATATAGTTTGGTTTTGATAATAAGTATAAAAAAAAACATTTTAAAAAATATAAAATTACAATATCTTTTGACGAGCACTGACATCGAACTAGAAATGAAATTGATCGAATATTTTTTTGATATATTTACTAACATGTTAGTTATATTATATTTCAATTTGATGGTTTAATTCAACTATTTTAATATTAATTTTAGACTATAAATTTTTAATGCATTATTTATCTAATAAAATATTAAACTAACTAAAAAATGCTTTAAATTATGGATTAATTTTGATTTCATTTTATAGGTTAAAAAATTCATAAAAATCATGATAGATTATAATTTTATTTAAATATATTTTATACAATTGTAACTTTTTTTGTGAGCATTTGATATCAAACTGGGAGACCAAACATTAACTTTTTATCTTTAATATATTTAATAATGTATTAGCAACATTTATATTAAATTTGATGATTTAATTCAATGATTTTGATATTAATTTAATTCTATTAATTTTTAATATATTATTAATCAATAAAATATCAAATTAATTTGAAAATAAAATTACTTTTAGGTATTATTAGATTAATTTTTTTTTTCATGACTATTTTTTAGTACATTTGATAGGTCTAAAGATTATAATCTTTAAAAAATATTTCAAATATGATTTTAATTACAGTATAATAAAAATTATATTTTAATACAATTACATTGGGTCACACAATATCAAAACTTCAAAATCGTATCTGAATACGATTTTAATACTATGCATTGTATATAATATCAAAATTATATTTAAATATGACTTTAGCTCTGTATATTGCATATATAAATTTATATATATATTCACATATTTTAATATAAAAATATAATTTCAGTGTACAACATAATATTTTCATATTTAAATATAAAAATACCTTTAAAACATATTAATATAAAATTTAATATTTCTACATGTAATAAAAGTATTACTTTTGACTTAAAAAGTTGATTTATAATATTCAATTACAAATATTTAATAACACAATAATCTTCATAATTTGTTACAAAAATTCACTATACGTAACTTAATTACACTAAAATTTAAATTTTTATAATAAATTATACAAATTTAAAATAAAACTAATTTTCGTAATTAATTATGAAAATTCAATGGGTAGGATTTTAATATGTAAAAATTTTGCTCTCGCTGATGCGCCATTAAGCACCGTGCAGTGCATGGGTTCCACGGCCACGTGAAATTATACAATTGAACCCCATTTATCTCTAAATTAAAAATTAACCTAATATATCACACCACACAAAATTTAATATTAAAAATTAACTTTATTTTATATCCAACATATATTACTAAAATAATAAATAATTTATATTATATCCCTCACATATACCAACATAATAACTAACTTTATTTCATATCATTCACAATTTTTAATAAAAAAATATTTCTATTTAAATTTAATTTTAATTTTGTTAAATTTAACAAAATTAAATTTAACCTTACAAACAAACAGATCCTTAGAGGCAGTGTATAAAATGTACGAATATGGTAAATGCACCAAGTCAAAATCAGGGTGTTTAGCGTGTAACTTTTTTTTTATCTCTTTAAAGTAAATATTAAATTTGAAACAAATTTACTCGACCATTCTCCAATATTACAGACACGTTACCAAATCTTAATAATCTTTCATTTATCTTCCGTTCTTCACTATTTATATATCTCTACATCTCAGATACACACAAACAGTAGCAATCAAGCCTTATATTAAGGTGGGTCTGCATGATACTGTGACCAAGATTTGGGAACCTATCTGTAATATCAACAAATAACTATGTAACTGAATCAACTCAAAATTAATTTCTAGTTGACTCAAAACATTCTAGTTCTAGTTGAAGCCAAGCTCAGATTGACCCAAACTCACTCGAAATCGAGCAGCCATCCCTTCATAAAGCTTAACATTTCCGATTAAAAACAATGATCAGGAGAGCCTGCAATTATAATAGTTAGAATCTTATAATTTAATAAATATGCTAATAATCATCATGTTAAGAAGCAGATGCCAATGTCTCAGATAAGAGAGATCCGTTGTGCTGATGATCGATGTCTTGAGCTTCAGGAAGGAAGCAGTTCTCAAAGAAAGTGGAATGAAGAGCTCTGACGCACTGCTGTGCTTCGCTATCGTTAACGATCAAGGACATATTAACCTAGCGGATCACGAAGAAATTAAATTAAATAATAAATATTAAATTGTTCATCGCTGTTTGTACTCTATTGTGCATTTTGGTCTATGATTTTTTAATAATAACATTGACATCCCTGAAGTTCTAGTTACATTTACATACATGTTACTAACACCTAGCTATTTTACATATTAAACACTCAATTTTTTAATATTATTTATTGGTCACTAAAATCATATAAAAATTATAATTTTATGGTATGAGTTATACACGAGATGTAAATTTTATATAATTTTAGTGGTCAATGTGTAATATTAAAGATTTCTGTGTTAAATATGTAAAATAACTATATTTTATTGGCATGCATGCAATTATCCCATTCTTTTAAAATCCATGAAGAAGAAAACACTACATAGACGGAACTTATGTAGCTCTAGAGAACTAACAAACTAATAGTTGATATCCTGAGGGCTTATAGACCAAAATGCAGTGAACCGACACGACAGGGACCTATAAAAATATAATCCAATGAAGTTTGTCGGCAAAAGAAGCTTACCTTTGATGCGCCTTGAGAGATCATCTGGACATTGACTCCATTCTTACGAAGAACACTGAACGCCTGAAATTGATGAGAGCAAGTCGAAGAAGATTAAAATAGAGTAGAAATGATGTTAATATCGTGAGTATCGTCAGAGAGATGCAGTTAAACCTTTTCAAGAATCAAAGAAGACCGCTGAACATTCCCTATGAGTGATATGATGGACCTCTGCTGAAGAAGATGAACAACAGCGATTTTTTCAAGCTCTTCTACGACGTGATCAAGTTCCTGGGCATATTACACACAGTAAAGGAAAATGCGACATTGATATATTTTGAAAAGTGATTGTATGATTTTGCGGCCTAATCATATAAAAGTACGTTCATGCGCATCCGTCTCACAGCATTGAGGGAGTTGGGAGATGAGATCGCATGAGAATATTAAACAACCCATATTGCAATTTTACAGATCTAATCATATAGGAATACAAAAATGTCTACATGATGGCATTTCACATTTTATATACCCATATGAAAAACTCCAAAACACATGCATAATACAACATATATGTATGTATCTTATTCATGTATGTATTTACAGGAACACGTGAATATAAGATTATAAGTGACTTCGTACTTTCATGCAATTCTCTTGTTCCTATAAATGCGTCCATACATGCATATATGACTGTACATACATGTCATTGTTTGTATGTATGTATTTTGAAGATTTTTGTGAAGGAATACAAAATGTGAAATATCACAATGCAGACATTTTCACATTCATATATGATTAGGTCAACAAAAATCAATCAAGAAAGACAACACATACATGTATTTTATTCATATATATAAGATGTACGTCATTTCGTATCTTATACTATTTTCTTGTTCCTATAAATACATATACATGTATGTATGATTGTACATACTTCTATTTGTAAGTATGTATGTATGAATCTTACATTTTTTCATATAGGAATACAAAATGTAAAATGTCACCTTGCAAAAATTTTCATATTACTACATAATTAGGTCTACAAAATTGCAATATGAGGCATTTCATAATCTATACGATCTCATCTGCCAACTACCCAAAGCTTTGAGATGAGATATGAACATTTTTGTACTCTTATGTGATTGGACCCAAAAATTGCAAATATGATTTGCACAATGTTAGATCTCTAGTTGCCAACTGACCTAAAAGCTTAAGTTTGTAGGTTATAGCCCAAGAATATAATTTTATATTCTAACACGCATAAACAGCAAGCAAAACTCCCTTATTTTTCTCAGAGGAATTACATAGCCACACTTAGAATCTCAATGAATTACATATTAAATCTCCAATCCCTCGATTTTACACATAAGCCCTTTAATTCATAAGGCACCCACCCAATTACTTTTTGTTAATAATAGCTCTCAGTCCAAAAGAAATCCAAGTTGGATTAATTTTCCATGTGTTTTTGTGCTATGGAGAAATTACATACACTTTAACACAAACATCCCAACTCTTTTAAACGCTAAAATTAGCTCCATTCTTTCGAGTTGTTCACTTGTATTTAAAAGAATTCCAAAGCTTGTAAGCAAAATTAAAGAATTAAGGGTTAAACATGTAATTTGTTAAGGATATTCAAATCTTCTACATATTCACCCTAAAAATATTACTTAGTTAATAGTTCTCCAACCCCAACACCTTGCGTTCTTTCCCATAACCAACCATAATGACATGTCTCAATTGTTCCAATCCACATACACACAACTCAACACCCACATAGTGATTGATTTATAGTCTTGATGCATTATCCAAGAAGTGTGTATAAAACATGAAGTTTGGGAAATAGTTATTTGGTTGCTATGCTATTTTCCCTACATTCGAAGGTATTGATTACCTCAATGTCTTATTTTATGATTTTTAAAATAATTGGAAGGTAGGGATGTAATATGAAAGAATTGGAGAAAAGATATATAATGCTTAAATTCATCCAGACCCGCCACTCGCACGTACAACCCAACTTTTTAATTTGGCACAATTGGGTCCCATATGCTTTTTTTAATCTTCAATTAGGTCCTTTAGCTCAAAATGTCGTTTTAATGAGCTCATAAGTGACAAAAGCATGTTACTTTTCAAATGCTTTTCATTAATTTTGAGTTGCTTACGAAAAATAAAGATCAAACTATCATCCTCTTACTTTTCTTTCATTCTCAACCATTAAGTGGAATTCACTCGATTTCACTCCATCGATCTTATTCGTTCCAAATCCATGGCTCACTGGTAGGTGACAGTTGCGACGCCGCACCACATAGCACCAATCATCTTGATCTCATCAATGGTGGAAGTACAGTAAAATGCAAGGTTTGATAGTGTCTTGTGATGAAGGATTCACTTCACTTCTTGACAATCAGAGAGGAATATCATCCACTCCAACCACTGCAGCAGTGTCGAACTTGTCGGCATGTTAAAGAGTGATTCTCTTGAACTATTTATTTTTTAAGAAGAAAAAGATTATGGTTAAAAACAAAGGAGGTTTCAGTAAATGCATTCAAAATTGGTGAAAAATGTGATGGAAAAAGCCAATTGCAAATTATTTTGGGGAAGAGGAACCCAATTGCCCTAATTTTGAAAGTTTGGACCGACATGCGAGTGGCGGCCAACCTCAAGGTGCCAAAAGTAGTTAAACCAATATGTAATTTTCTATGAGTTTGGGTGTACGGAATATTATTAACATAACATCCAATCCCATTTAACATGATAGAACATGATCTATCATAGGTTCATTAGCAAATGAAGATGTAAACTGAAAATTGACGTGAAACAGGTAAAGTGGAATAAATTTTGATTCCAAATTATATACTTGCCTGCTGGATTAATTCTCTGCTCCACAGCTTTGATGGATCTAGTGTCAAAGAAATACTAACTTCACTGGTGGCCACACAATCCACAGAAATACCAAGATCTTCAAATATGGAAAAGACCTGCATGATCCCAGCTCGTCTATCTAACAAAAGGGAAACAACATTTATTTTAATAAAATGAAAATTTTTAGTTACCTTAGCTAAGAAACCATACTGCCCGAGCATTCTTGTGCTCGCTATATCTAGCATGGTGATGTTCGATTTCAAGACAATGCTTGTTAGAACGGCCTACAAGAAAGACAGTTGGAGAATGGTTCACCATGATGCTGACCAGCCAAAAAGTGCATTTAGTAAGTGAGAATACAAACCTCGCTCATATCTCTATCTTTAGCAATTAGGGTGCCTGGGGCTGTGGGATTGTATGAATTCTTAACCCTAACTGGTATGTCACTCTCTCTGGCTGGTCTCATTGATTGGGGATGGAGAACCTATAATATAACAACAGAATAATTCAGAGGGATAAGAAAAACTAAACAAGAAAAATAAAAAGAACAAGCGCAAAATTCTGAATGGTAAAAGAAGACCTGAAGAAAAGGAAAACAATAGAACCTTAGGCATTGCCCATTTTTAGAGTTTTTTTTTTACCATTTGTAGAGTTAATCAAAGAGAAAATATAGAAAGCCTCATCAAGACACTACAGAAAATCTTTCAAGAAAAAAAAGACACTAATTGTGGAACAAACATAGAAAACTCAAAGAATACATCATTATCGTTACAAAACCCAGTTCACAGGATTTGTTGATGAAAACTTAGTCCACTAAGGTAGAGTATGCATGTTACAAAACACGAGATTGGCAAGAAAGTTTTAAGAATCAGCTGAAAACAAAAGAGAAACAGGAAAACACTGATTGATGAGAATAGAAAAGCAATTATCAGACAATAAAACAGGACAAATCAATAAAAAAAACCAGAGGCAGCACCACAAAGATCATCAATCACAGATCTTGAAATTCACTTTTGATGTTCTTAACGCTGAAATGATGTGAAGCCAAAGAAGGAGAAATCCTATTTTTGAGTCCAGTCAGAGCCACTAATCTATCAAAAGCCCGGTAGATCATTAAGAAGAAATAATCAGCCTTCTAGAATAACTTTGACTTTAAAGCATGTTACAGCGTAGCTGAAAACACCACAGCAAATGATAACAGCACCATCCTAGCAGCAAGATTGAAAACTGGTGTTGGTTTTAAATTGCAGATCACCTGTGCACCAAAGTAGGCAAGTTCAGCAGCCTCATCAAAAGTCAAATATGGTACAGTCATTGCATTTGTGTGTATCTTAGGATCACACGTAAGAACACCATCAACATCCTTCCAAACCTGTAAAAAGATATGAAAGCAGCATAAAATCAATATTTGTACTAAATGAAACCAGACAGGCAGTCATTTAACACATTCGCAATATTCAAAAATTATAATGCACTTCAAATATATGAAAGAACTAATTTAAAGAAATAATACAGAGTATCCATTGCCAAAAAGACAGAAAAAAGAACACCAAAATATCAAAGGTCTGTCCGCTAAAATATGAGGGCAAGAATTCAATCATAAAACGTCTAATCCAAAGTTGACCTGAATCTCTCTCAAGCCCAGGGCTTTACCAATTGTGGTAGCTGTCAGGTCACTGCCGCCCCGTCCTAAGGTGGTAACAGCACAAGATTTCCAGCCCTGTGATGGTGAATATAAAGCATATTAATCTCTGGCCCAAAATACAAAAAACATGACATTGAACAATAGAAAAATGAACAACAAAACCTTTCCAAGGAATCCAGTAACAACAGGAATTGCAGGATCAATCATCCAATCACCATGTAGCCTTTTCGCCAGAGCAGGATAAGTTGCTTCCAGGATGTCTGCATTTGTGAAGTCGTCTGTGGTTATAAAACCAATATCAAAAGCATCATACTGCATAAAATCAGATGAACAAAAAATCAGTCATTTCAGTTTTTCAACCATAGCCAACACATAAGAATCGTAATAAATTAGCAAGTATATAAGAACAGAATTGGTTCAAAAAAAAATGAACCAGAATTAACCTGAAAGCTGTCATTTAACATACCATATCTTTTGCAGTTTGTATATTCTTTTTGGCGGGTAAGCAGTTTTATTTATGGATTAATATGCATGGGTGCGTGTGTATCCCCCACGCAACAAAATGGTATTAGATGGATAAGAAGGCTTGTCATTGAAATCAGACCCCTATAGAACAAAGAGGTTAATAGATGACATCCTGTTGCATCTTCAAGCATTCAAAGGATACATCAACAAACATGAGCTTCCGCATGTCTCGTTTTTACTTCAATAAAAATAAGAGGCCATTTCTTTGACACCACTTTGGTATTAGCACTAAAAAAAGGGAGAGAACAAGGCACAATCTATGACGCTCCAATGCAGTTACACAAATTGAAATTTGATTGAATATTTGAATTCATTGAGCAGGAGATCAGTACACAAAACCCAGGAGCACAGGGGAAACCTCAAAGACAGGTAACCATGGCATATTCACAATCCAAACGACCATAAAGATCTTGTACAAATGTACAAGCACTCCTATCGTAGGGATGAAAGTGTTATAAGGAGAGTCTGTAGCGGTTGCCCTGATTGTTGTCAATTTGTTTTTTTTTTCTTTTTATATTCATACCCTTAAGTACTTGCATTGTATCATGCTGTGACGCGAAGCAGGGCACATACCTGACTAGCTAGTCCTATTGCAGGATTTATAATAATCCTCCTTGATCAAAAAAAAAAAGTTCTCCTACGACCCTCTTAGCCCTTCTCTTGAGCTGGTTAGCTGATGAACTATTAGGCAACAACATAGCACTCTAAGCTTCTCTTGCTTGTGGCCTTGTCTATCCATGGTAGTGAGTTTGGGAATTGACATAGGCGAGAGCAGAGTCCTAAAGCCACTCGCTTTTGAAATAGCCTCCTGTGGGTCACTATTGGGAGTTCATTATTTGAGTAGGATCTTCATCCTCGAGAATATTTGACTCTCCATCCGCTTCTTCTTGGTTGGGCCAATTTTCTCTTAGACGGCTTCTTGAGGTATCACCCTTCATGGGCCTAACCTTGATTACTTATGTTATCCACAAGTTTTTTTTCCTCAACTCCTATGCTGCCTTCTAGCTCTTGGATGTATTTAGCAGCAGTTATTTGCCTTCTGCATAAGAGTTTTAATCAAATGATTCATAACAACGACTAAGCATTAATCCTACTATGTGGGATCAATAATATAAATCCTTTATTTTTACTACATTCTATGAACTGGCATCGCCTCATTTAGCTCCAAGTAAGCAAAGATATTCTTTATAATTTCTTGTCATATTTTCTTTGTCATCCTCTTCCTCTTCTTATATGAGCAAAATCTAATAACCTAACTTTTATTACTGGAGAATCTGTCAGCGTGCGATTTATACTATATAACATGAGCCTCCCTAAGCTTATCCTCAATTAATACTATTCCAACCCTATCACAAATGAACGCATCTCTCATCTTATCCTTTCACATATACCTATTTATTTGCCTTAGCATTTTTATCTTTACAATAATTATTTTATTTATATATTTCTACTTTGTAGGTTAGCATTTAACATTATATAATATTGTTAGTCTTACTATCATCCTATAAAAATTAACTTTAAACTTGAGTGAAATTTTATTATCACACAACACATTACATGCATTCTTCTACTTAATTTATTATATTTGAATCTTACTAATAATATTATTATTTATGTCACCATCATTTGTATGATTAAACCAATATATCTAAATTATGTTTTTTTAATTACTTGATCATAGATTGTCACCTCCCCAATACTAATTATTTATTTTGACTAAATTTAAGCTCTATATATTCGATTTTAAATCTACTATGATGAAAACCTTTAGCCTCTAAGAAATTCCTCCATAATTCGAATTCTTCTTTACACTCATCTCTAGTCTTATCAATAAGAAGAATATCATTTGCGAAAAACATATACTAAGGCACTATTCTTGAATATATCCAGTTAGAACCTTCATAATTAATGCAAAGAGATATGACTTAAAATTGAACTTTGATGTAATTCAACTATAATAAAAAAAATCTTTAGACAAACTCATTAGTGTGAATACAAGTAACAATCCTTTTATACATGTCTTCAATAATTTGAATGTAAGCAATATAAATCTTTTTTTTTCACTACTCTCCAAAGCACTTCCCTTAGGATTTTATTAGAGACTTTTTATAAAACAATAAAAACCAAATTCATATCTTCTTTCTCTCTCTAAAATTTTTCATTAAATTTCTCAATAAATGAATATCTTTTATAAAAAATCTACCTATCATAAAATCAAACAGATTTTGCAATATCCTAGTATCACGACATAATCTATAATCGATCATCCTCTTCCCAAGTTTTAAAAGCATAACTTATTAATTTAATTTCTCTAATTGACACAACCAAACAATACAAACAAAAAAAAAAATCAACCTAAATGATGATTATTGAGTTAGAATGTGCTGAAAACAGCCTAAACCACACATATATGCCATATGCCAATTTGTCAACATATGAAACACAATTTTTTCCCTAAAGAGCGGTGCCAGAACACTATGTTTAACAAAAATATATTAATAAACAAATAACATAGTATTAGTACCTGCCTTGCTTTCACCCCGATTTTGTTCAAATATGCTGAGAAGATTCTGGTAGACATGCATTCGCCAAATGAGACAAGATAGTCTCTAGTGCGGAGTGTGAGTTCCTTCATCATGGCAATCCCCTTTAGCAATTGCTCCAGTTCATCCAGCAAACCTAAAAAGTATGAATGGACCATACTTTCATGCAGCAATCTAGTAGAAAAATCTGCTCTTAAATAACATGATGCACCAATTTTAAGTAAATGAATAATACAATTTTGTGGTGAAAATGATACAGAAATGAATAGGACATCTTGTCATGAATATCAATCAAAACCGAAAGGTCCAAAACGTGGAAAGGCATACCACTGTCTTCATAAAGCATATTTCATTAAAGAAGCAAAACACAACTTAGTGCTCAAACCAATTTTGGCTGATAAAATAGACATGGTATAGAATTGGTTGTAATCTAATGTAACTCTTGAAGAATAAAAAATCTAAAATCTCTTGCATCATTTTAAACCTCAACTGTTGACATACCATCTGGTAAGAGCATCCCATACACAAAACGCGGATACTATCTCTTGATACTTCTCAAAACAAATCATCAAATGCCCATCTGCTACCTTCTCCATCTTACCCTCATTTCATCTAAGCTCAGCTATTCAAATATATCCCTTTGTCCCTTTTTCCTTTGTCTTTTACGTGCACTAATGCCCAACAAACCTAGGTTATACATATTACGCTTGCATTTTCTTTTTGTTTGTTAAAAAATAATTATACATGTTACGCTTGCATTTTCTTTTTGATTGTTAAAAAATGATTTGATATTAGGCCACTTTTTTTCTTGAGATTTTTGACCTCATAAGTCATTAAGGCACTAAATAGACATAGTATGATATCTTGTAGTAAAACCAAATAGTAACACGTTTTTTCTTTTTTTTTTCCACTGCCATTATGTATGGTTCTCAACACTTAGACGTCCTATTAAGAAAATGGTAGGGGTAACTCCAGAAGAAAACTCTGTTAGCTCTCTTACCTTAAAGAAATCAAAATGGTTTAATGGACATGGCTTTGGAGTCTTCAATTTTTAATCAATAATAAAGGGAGATTTTCAATTTTTATATTAAAAAAGGAGAAATGAAAACTTGGACAACACCAAATTTTCTCAAGCCAATAAACCATTCAAGAGAAGGCCCCTCTTTGAAATTATAGACATTCATTTCATATCAATCTTTAATTTACATAACACATTCTATAATCCATCATTGAAATCAGATTCAAAAATATAACTAGTAGTCTAGTACAGAAGTCTGAAAAACAGTACAGATCCACAACGAGGAAAACATGCAGATCAGTCCTGAAAACAGCATAAAAAAACATGCAGATCATACTGACGAGTGCTAGCTAGCTCACCACAAATAATGGCTTCATCAATTCCAAGTTCACGAACAGTCCTGAATGAAGATTGAAGCATGGTTAAAATGATGAATGGCATCGAAAACATAAACAACCAGAGCAACTCAAACAAAAAATTTCGGTGAAGCAAACATACAGAAGATGCAGATCTTTTACAAATTTAAGCTCAATAATATCAGAAGCATTAGACACACCACAACTGACAGCTTTTTCCCCAGCCTGTATCACAGGAAATTTTTTTGTAATTTCATATAAAAATTGCCAACAGAGCAACGTAAAATAATAGAAATTTTGTGTATTCGAACTAGAAAGGTTACCAACACAAGATTGTTTGTCGTCTTCCCCATGGCAGAAAGAACAATCACCGGCCTTTCCTCAGGAAAACTCAGGATGAGGTCAGCAACTTCCCTCATCCTATCAGCAGTGGCAACAGAGGACCCTCCAAACTTCATCACTATACTCAGCTCGGCAGCCTTGCCATCTGCACCTTGCTTAACAGCCAGAACCCTCTCTGTAATGCCAGGGATTGCTTTCTCGCAGCACACCCGCAGAGCACTCTTCCGCAAGGATACATCCCCCACCTTGCCGCACGGAAAACTCAAACCAGTTGCTGAGCCAAGCTTAATCCGTGCCCCAGAAAGAAAAGCAAGAGAGCGCAGGGAATACATCGGGACTTCTACTCGATGACATTGAATGCCAAACTGAACCATGGCCGCAGTCCCTGAAACTATAAGCTGGACCTCAGCCCCAGATGAAGATCCAAATCGACGAATTAACGATGCAGATTTGCAGATTCAAAATCAATCTGGCAAATCTCTATATGTATCAACAAGCAAAAATTTTCGAAGCCACTGGCAACCAGATCCACCAAAAAAAAGGATCAAATCAATGGAGAAATGGAAGCAAGAAGGCCTAGACAAATGGAAACAGTTCAAACCTTAAAAAGAAGCACCAAATCGAGCAACGATAAAGATCTAGGACTCCTCTTCTACTCCTTCCTTGCTCCTCTCTCCTCCCGAACACCGTCACAATGCGCAAGAGAATTGGAGAGGGAGAGAGGAAGGAGTCGGACAGATTCCGGCGGAGGACGGCGGCGTGCCGGAAAGAGACTTTGAACCGGCAAGCCCGATGCACTTATCAACGTACTGAGAATGAGCTGGTGCAACGAGCGCACCAGCTTATCTCCAGAAAAATGCAGGTTACTGTGTGGCCGTTCCTACAGCCACTCCGGACGAGCCGCGGGCTCGTGCGCACTGCGCACTGCGCACTGCGCACTGTGCACTGCGCTCATGGCCGCGGCCCAACGGAAAGATCAACGGCCGGTCCGCCGTTGGATTTTTTTTTTTTTTCAAAATTCCGCCGTTGGATTATTTGCTGACGCGCCAATTTCGAAATATCAGTAATATGCCATTGTGATATCGAATAAGACATAATAAATGTTAGATTAAAAAAAACATAATAATTGAAAATAAATTAAAAAAAAAGAAAATAAATATTAAATAATTAAATCTTAGAATAATTAACTACATATCACACTATTTAATTTTATTTATACTTTACACATTTATTTTTAATTAATTACGCTATGCACACTCAAAATATTACAAAATATTATATACACACTTGAGTTAAAACTTAATCAAAATTTATTTGAAAAAAAAATATTCTGTTAGTAAATCATTAAAATTATATTTTTATCTTTAGTGGTACATATTTTTCTCTTCCTCAATATCACACTAAAGCGCTAATTTGTTCTAAAATTAATTCATATCGCGGATGTCTCATTCTTTTGCTGCCACCTAAACATTAAGGTTTTAAGATTTTCACTCAAAATATATTTAAATATATTTAAAATAATAAGATGAATGACACAGATTTTTTATAATTTAACTATAGTTAGGTTATTGAAAAATTATGATTACTCATTATAATAGAAATAAGTTAAAATGTATGTATGTAAGATTTAATAATATTTTGAGTGTGCATAACGTAATTAACTAAGAATGGATGGGTAAAATATAAATAAAATTAAATGGTGTGACATGTAGGTAATTATCCCTTAAATTTTTGCCTATTTCTTTGTAAAATTTAAATTTAATAAAATTAAAATTAAAACTAAAACTTAGATAGAGATATTTTTTATTAAAATTTGTGAATAATGTGAAATAAAGTTAGTTATTATGTTGAGATATATGAGAAATGTGATATAAAGCTAATTATTATATTGAAATATGTGAGAAATGTAATATAAGTTAATTATTATTTTAGTAATATGTGTAGGAAGTGAAATAAAATTAATTTTTAATATTAAATTTTATATGTAATGTGATATATCTGTTCAAAATTAAACCATGTTAATTTTAAACTACTATTTGAATGCTAATATTGTTTTGTTGTTAAATCATATATGTTTTTGGAATGAAAGTAAATTGGTCAAAAAATTATTGTATTAACTTGGCTATTTAAAAATTTATTGCAACTCAATTAATAAATCATATGCAAGATGATAATATTTTTTAAATTACACGTATAATATATTATATTGCTCGTAACTTAAATAGAGAATAACTTTATTGTACACTATATTTAGCTTAAATACTCTGAAAAACATCTTAAGCATAATTGTATTTGAGTCTTTCAATTTTAAGACCTATTGCATCCCTATTTGGCGCTAGGACCAAAATCAGGATTAAAATAGTACTAATTTAAAAAATAATAATAATAATAATAAATAATTTTTTTTAATTATTCTATACAAATTTTAATATTAAAAAAAATATTTTACTTCACATACTCAATAATTTTTAATAAAAATATAAACTTTATTTCACATTTTAGATCAAAATACTCGATTCAAATATTTTAGTCTAGAATGTGAAATAAAATTGATATTTTTATTTTAAATTATTAAATATGTAAAGTAAAATAATATTTTTTTATATTAAAATTTATGTAGAATAATATAAAAAATTTATTTATTATTATTGTTATTATTTTTTAAACTAGTACCAATTTGGTCCTATTTTAGTTCTGTTTTGGTCTTTGCGCCAAACAGGGCGAGATTTTGATACTTATTATATATGTTTATTTTCATTAATCAGTATGAAATAATTTAAACATTCATTTTTTTATGGCTCTCTCAAGATTTTATACTTATGTTTTGGTTTTGATTTGGATTGCACACAAAAAAGTTTTTGTTTTGATAGGCTTAGAAGAATTAGTCCAATTTTGATTGTTAATGTTATTTTTTTGAATAAATTAATTTTATGTACATAAATATCAAATGAATATATGTAAAATATAAAAAATGAGGAAAAGATTAAAAAAATGGTAGTTGAATAAGTCCATTGAAAGCCCCATAACAAATATATATATATATATATATATATAAGTATAAAAATGGATTAAAGTTCTATAACAATGATTTTTTTTAGGTGATAACTTCTTTTGAAAAGCTTTTTTTTTGACAATTTTCTCGGCTTCCTTCTCATTCTAATAAGAAGAGACTCCTTAACACCCTTTTTCAATTTGTGTGATGGGTTGCATGCTATTTACATGCTTATCTTAGTCCTGTTTGGCATGAGAACTAAAATCAGAATTAAAATGACACTAATTTAAAAAACAACAATAATAATAATAAATATTTTTTTTAATCATTCTACACAAATTTTAATATAAAAAGATATTATTTTATTTCACATACTCAATAATTTTCAATAAAAATATTAATTTTATTTCACATCCTAAACTAAAATACTCGATTCAAGTATTTGATCTAGTAATCAATTGAGTATTTTGATAAATTGTATGAAGTTTCTGGATATTGCCATTAGTCCATGTGATTTTATTTGAATTCAAGCATGTTAATAAATTTCTCTGGTCAAATTTCTATGATTATGTTGTGCTATTAATTAGAATTCCTATATATATATTATTTCATATAAATTTTCATGCTAATGGGGTCTCCAGATCTCTGAACTTATTTTATTTTCCAGTGCATCATGCTTATCATACAAAAAGAATATAAATAAATAAATAAATAAATAAAGTAAAATATACAATAATTTAATAGTTTGAAATTTGGAATTTTAATTATTTTCTCTTCAATTTTTCTGAAAGTGAAAGCCACGAAATTAACTGCAAAAGTAATAGCTTGATGTTTAATTATCAAATTTCCTGATAATCTAATGCCTGACTTCTATAATAATATTTATGTACATGTGGCAATTTCATTGCATTCTATAGTCGATTTATTCTTGAGATTGTGACACCTACGGGAGGACAAGTGTACGCACTTGTCGTCACACTCAATAGATTACGAGATATATTATGATTGGGCAAGTGTACGACTTATCGTCACATTCAATGTGAATATATTGACTTATATTTGTCACACCTACGGGTGGGCAAGTGTACGGACTTGTCGTCACATTCGATGAGAATATATTAACTTATATTTGTGACACCTACGGGAGGGCAAGTGTACTGACTTGTCGTCACATTCAAAAATATAATATAATATTTAAGCAAGTGTATGAGCTTGCTATGTGACTAAATTTATAATCAAGATTTTAGAGGCGATAATGAATTAAAAATTAAATATGATTTCTGTGGGATTACGCACCTGCCTTAGCTCGAGCATATGATATATATAGGCGCGACGGCGTCCATTGCCATTCTGGGCTAGGGGATGAAAACTCCCAAAACTGATTGAGGACCTCATATTTTTGCCATTATGGGCTAGCCTACGGGGCCAGGGGATGACGATTCCCAAATGTGCAAAAGGCAGCTGAGACGTAGTACGAGAAATCACGGGTCCAAAAGATAAAAGTAAAATTAATAAAAAGAAATCTGCTCGTTATTTATTTTATTTTATTTTATTTCTGTTTATATGCTGATATTGTACTTGCTATGCAAATTATGTCATGTTTGTTTAATATTACTGTTCACATTCACACTGTGCTATGTCATTTCTTTATCCTACATGCATGCTTAATTGGAATCTATGTTATACATGTTATACATGTTTAATTATTTGTTATTCTTATTACATCATGTTAATATGTTATTATTATTTTTGTTTAATATTTTTATTTAAAGGTTTTGTTAGTGTACAACCTACGAGTCTGTTCTAACAGACTCTGTCACTAACGTGGCAAGTACTGGAGCACTTGATCACGAGAATGGGGAGAATGCCAGTCAAGAGAAAAATTAATTTATTGTCTTATTTTCTAGAGAATGACTATTTACTTATGTGTTCAGTTGAGACTATAGTAGTTCTGCTTCATTTACTTTAGTTGAATGTTTAATTCTGTTCTAAGTTATAGATATGTGAACTCTTGTAGTAGCATTTGATTTATTTAGTTTTCTTTTGCTGTTGAATTAATCTTCCTTCTCCCCTAACTTAGATAAATTTTAGTGTGACGGTTAGGGTCGTCACATCATATATTTTAGCTCCATTATCATATAGAACAAATTTTCGATGTTGGTCTAAATCTTCTTCAGTAACATGATTTTTCCGCCTGAAATTGAAATCTATACGACTCAAATTACCTCGAGGCCAATAAGCCAATTTGTTTCTAAAGATAATATATATTATCAAATTATTTATATTATATATATAATTTTAAGTGAATTTGATTTAAGTAAATTAAAATTTGCTCAAAATTAATCTGAAATGAACTTATTAAAGTGCTACACTGACTTTTGAATTATAAAAAATTAACAAAAATTTGCTGCAATATTTTACCTGCAGTTAATTGCTTGAATCATAAATAATTAATTAAAGAAATTCTTAATTTATTATTATCTTATGTAATTTAAATTTATAATATTTAAATATTATTTTTGATTAATAATTTTATAATTTTATAAAAATTATTTTTTAGATAATAAAACATAAAAATAATTATCTACATGGCACATTATACATCTTTATTTATATATTACTCATTCATTTTTATTTAATTATGTTATACATATTTAAATTCAAAATTAAAATAATATTTAGATAATATTAAATTAAATGACTACTAAAAAGCCTAAATGGGTTTAAATTCAAAATTAAATTTATTTCCTTAAATGGATGCGTTAGAAAAAGCTGCAAATTGTAAACTGATATATATTTTAAAATTTTAGGTCAAGTTAAAATTTTTAATTTCAAAAAATTATTGTGTTCGGCTCGCAAATCAAAAATCATTGCAAACGTTAATTTTAATTTGATTAATAAAAAAAAAATTTAAAAATTATACATAATATAAATAAAAAAATTAATTATACCTCATATTTTAAAATATGTGTATAATATTAAATAAATTTAAATTTTAATATCATAATTTATATTTGATGTGACTACCGATAAATTTAAATTTTTACATGACAAATTAATCAGATGCGCGCACATAAGTATGAAAATTGTGATGAGTACTAAAAAATAAATAATTAAAAATTAATTATATATTTTATTAAACACTTTTTATTATGAAAATTTTTTGTACCAAGTGTGCGCGCACTCTTTTTATACGTATGGTGCAACGCACCGAATACAAAAATTTTCTTCTTATTATTATACTGTTTATTAAAATTAAGCGGTGATAGCAATAGGACTGCTAACCTCCCTCTTCCCCGAGACCCACTTCAGTCTCCCCTCCCACACCTCGTCCTTCGTCGGCCCCTTTTTCCCCGTCAAGCTCAGCTCTACCGTGAAGCTTTTCTCCTCGCCCATGCTCGAAAACTGCAGCGTCTTCGGCTTCACCTCCACCGTCACTCCGCTTGGCTCCACCACTTTTGCCGTGTATGTCGAGCTCGCCTCACCGACATTCTTCACCGTTCGCTTAATGGTCTTACTCTTTGCCCCTGCTGATCCCATAGACACCTGTATCGCTGGGTAATTCACCTGTTTGATGATTAAATTTATCCATATATAAGTTTATATTCAAAAATCAAATCTAAATATCCAGAACAAAGTAAGATAAATTCTATAGCTGAATTAATATTTTTGATTTAAAGATAAAAACATTTCTTTTAAAAATATTTTGGCCATAAATTTATAATGTGATTCAATATAGAAATAATTACTTAAATGTTACACTATTTAACTTTATTTATGTATTATCCATCTATTTTAAATTAATTACGCTATGCACACTCAAAACATTACAAAATCTTACATACACACACTTTAATTTGTTTCTATTATAATAAGTAATCATAATTTTTTAATAACTTAACTATAGTTAACTAGGTTACAAAAAATCTGAACCTTTTATCATATTATTTTAAGAATATTTAAATATATTTTGAGTGAAAATCCTAAAATATTGATATTTAAGTGATGGCAAGAAAAGGAGACATCTATGATGTAAATTAATTTTAGGACAAATCAACGCTTTAGTGTGACATTGAGAAAGAAAAAATATATATATACCATTAAGGTTAAAAATATAATTTTATTGATTTACTAACGAAATATTTTTTTTCAAATAAATTTTGACTGAATTTTAACACAGGTGTGTAAATATAAAATTTTATGATGTTTTGAGTATGCATAGCGTGATTAACTAAAAATAGATGAGTAACACATAAATAAAGCTAAATAGTGTGGCATGTAGGTAATGATCCCTTCAATATAATAACGAATAATTGTATGTCACAGATTCGTTAAGTATAATCTCAAAATGTTATTATTTGATGTTAAGCATAAAAAATACGATCACATGATATAAGCCATAAACTGTATAATTTATATATAAAAATTATATATACACATATATATATATATATATATATATATATATATATATATATATATATGTATGATTTATGTAAGTCGTATATAATCTGCAATTTTTAGATTTAAGTTGATATATATCATGCGTTGTGTGCACTCAGCTAGTATATATTCTTGATCAGTTACGTACATGCTGTGCATTCAAATTAATCAAGTGAGAAATTGAAATTACTTTAAAGCCTTGTTTGGCGCGAGGACCAAAACAGAACTAAAATGATGCTAATTTAAAAAATAATAATAATAATAAAATAAATTTTTTAAATTATTATACACAAATTTAAATATAAAAAATATTATTTTACTTTACATACTCAATAATTTAA
>JAEMOT010003879.1:198483-212295 GCA_019297695.1 Apostasia ramifera | reverse complement strand
GGTATCAGAGCTGTCACAAGGTTAGATGACAAAGCGAACTAACACAAGGTATTTCTTGTTCATGTGCTGTAAAAGATGGACACGAAAAGGTAAGGAGAGTGGAAAGTGCATGAAATTTTTTAAATCCTGGAATTCAATTAATAATGTATGTAGGATACCACTGATCGTCAAATTTGGCTTAGGAGATTTTATCTGATAGACGAATAGATCGCATAGTGTTTTGGCAATTTTAGATTCTCTTGAGTTTGAGTATGCGACCCAGAGGTATCAAACCCATTGTAGAGGTTAAGTGCCAAAATACCATAGGAAGGTGTTCAATCGAAAAACGTAAGAAAGCGAACAGCTTTTTTGTAGGTGATCCTTGGGAGATAAAGTGGTCATAGAGATGTTTTTGTCTGTAACGACCAAGGACGTCAGATTTCTGGTGGATGTTTCCTAACGTGGCCAAATGAAGGTACTCAACTAACAAGCTTAGGTGTCAACTCATGCTTGAAGTATTCGTTTTCACTTAAGGGCATTCAGACTAGTCCCTTGAGTAAAACTGGTCTGATAAGCAAGTCTAGGTGGATGAGAGGGTATATGCGAAAGGATAAAATAAGAAATGAATATATCCAAAATAAGGATAGAGTAATCTTAATTGAAGATAAGCTCAAAAAAAATCGACTTAAATAGTTTGGACATATAAGTAATAGGTCGATAGAAACTCAAGTAAGGAAAGTTAAACTATTAGATCTTACTCATGTAAAAAAAGAAAAAAGAAAACCAAAAAAAACATGATTAGAAATTATAATGGCGATTTTACATATTTGAAATTAAATGAAGATTTATTATTTGATTGAGTATAATAAAAATAAAGAATTCATGTAACCAACCCCATCTAGTGAGATAAAGGTATGATTTGTTGTTGTTGCATAAGCAAATAGTTATCCCAGTGTATGTAAATTTTATAGCATTCACTGAAGACCATTAGTCAAAACTTCAAATAAGTCCTGCAAGAAATTTTAGCATTGAAAAATGATTTCATTGTACTTTCACATGCAAACACCCTATGTCATCCCCATATTCGAAATAACTCATATTTTCATTTATATTTTGAAGAAATGCTTGGTGCTATTAACAAGACACATATTCGTACCATAGTTCCTCTTTGCAAGAAAAATCGATATAGAAACAGAAAAAATTTCATATCACAGAATATTATGGCTGTTTCTTTTGATCAATAGTTTGTATTTGTCGGAACAGGGTGAGAAGGATCGAGTGTTGACATACATGTTCTTAAATGGGTTATCAAACACAGTTATTTTTCTGTACGACAAGGTAAATTCAATTAAATAATATTTTCTATTTAAATTTTATGCTAGATGTTTTCTCTTTGTTTTAAACACGTCAAGAAAAATTACTTAATTGATTCCAAATATGCTAACAATGATAAATTTTTAGCACCAATACGTCACATTTAATATTTTTTGAGTAGTATTTATAATCATACAGAATAAAAATATGAGTCCCCGCAGAAGCTATACAATCATAGAAATGCTCAACTTAAAAACATAATTGAGCGCACATTTTATATATTAAAGAATGGTTTAAAGTGTTAACTGATATGAAACCATTCCCCTTTAATATACAAGCAAATATCGTACTTGCATATTGTACTTTGTATAGCTAAATTAGCAAGTATCATAATCATGACATGTACATTAACATGCATGAGACTGATATAGAGCATGATAATAATTTGGATGATGAGGCAAAGAATGAAGACTCGACAATTCGTATATCCATAAGTGAACAGCGAAGATGAGAGATTATCCAAATAGGCATCATCGAACAATTGTGGAGGAGCCACATCAACTTGTGCTATATATTATTATTTAAGCATCTTAGTAAATTGTTATAATTATTATTAATTATAATTTATTTGTTGTAGGTGACGTAGTGGAAACACAAGGAAGTTACGATCTATCCCGTAGGAAAGATCAAAACAAGGCATCAAAACACACAAGTTTGATGAGGGAAGAAGAAATACTGATTTGAAAATAACTTCAGAATAGTTTTGTTAAATGATACCCGAAATAGAAGATACAAGTCTACATATAGGCGGCTTGACTACTAAGGAAAGATACTAAATATATTCTCCCACATTGTAATACCTTTTTTTTTTATTTTGTACAAATCAGAATTTGAGAGATATGAAAACAAATTAAACAAAATTATTGAAAATTCAAAATGCTCCAAAATTAATGAAAATGGCCTTTTTTTGTGGCTGAAAATTTGCCTTTATGAGCAAGGCTAATAAATCACGATGTGGGGCTCATTGAGAGGTTTCCAAAAAGGTGCTATGCACTCTTCAACTCTTTCCGCATTAAGAGATATTGCCTTTAAATTAAATTTTTCGCATTTGATTGCGCAAATTTCTTTCCTTTGTTCAAATTTTTTCAAATAATGTTTAGCAATTTGTTCTGCATCAATAGGGATCAATGAATAATGATATGATGATGATCACCTGGAGAATGTTGAGCTAACCAAAGATTTGCAGCTTTTTTCAATTTTCTATCTGAAAGAATGTAGCATTATTGTGTTTGCTTGTCAACATATTAATTATACTATGCACTTAATCGAGTAGAAATTAATATTAATTAAGTATGCTGGCTTTAGCACTTTGCTTAACAGCCAAGTGATAAAGCTTTGAGAGTTGGTATTTGCTGGTTTATGTTGTGCAATCTGGTCTTACATTTGAATTTGAACTAAGGGAGATAATTCATGGTTATTTGCATTTGAGTGATTTACCTTTTTATGTGCACTGTGAAATAATTTATTTGGCTCTCACATAATCCCATCTTGAATTCACTTCTATGTTATTCAAACTGGTTCATTGTTCATGTGAAAATATTGGACAACTTTTATGTTTTTGTTTAGGTTGGTTTTATTTTTTTACATTAGATAATTAAATTGCCAAACGAGATATTGGGTTAAACTCGGTTAACAACCAAACTGATATCAGGGATAAATTCCCAAACCCAGCTGGGGTAAACTCCCCCAAACCGAACTGCCCCTTAGGGGCCATTTGTTATAGGTGGGTTAACTGGAAGTTAACCAGTGAACTCACCAAACGCTTAAAAATGCATTTTCTTAAATCTGGGTTAACAAATCCAGCGGAATTCCCTTAACCTGCCTATCTCGTGGTTTAGCTGCCCCATGCGCGATGTTGGGGTAATGGTGGAGATGCATTCGACTTGCACGCGCCTTCGCAGGGGGCAGCTAAACCGTCTTCCGATCTGAGATCCCCAAGCTCCGAGTTTTGGGATCCGCAAGATCTCGATCTGGAGAGCGAGAGGAATCAGTTAGCTAGGGCGGAGCTCCCCGGAGATCCGAGTGATCGGAGCCGCCGCAGAGCTTCGACGACGCCATTAGATTGGATTTAGATCTGGACGGCTCTTTCTCGAAGGGAGGGAAGAATAGCAGCAGACGGAAAAAGAAGGAAATAATTGAGCAGTGATGCGAAATTTTAAAGGCATTTTTGCATGCAAGTTCCTCTTTATTCAGTATCTGCGTAAAGTTCGAAAAACTAAAAAAGTTTGACTATATTGTGCATAAATACAAATTATTCATCTTTTTTTTATTTACTATCCTAAGTTAAATTATTTATTTGTCAAACAGAATATATGATTATTTCAAGTTAACTCAGGTTATCATCCAAACACAAAACTGTATTAAATTTCTTACCCAAGCGGGATAAGTTATTAATAAGGGTAAGCTACCCCAGATTAGTCTATCCTACCCCCGATCCAAACGGCCCCTTTAGAGAGTAGATGACTTTTCTGAAACAGTAAGATAGGTAGAAATGGAACACCTTTTATTACCTTGGGCAGCAGAATCGGCTCCTCGAGGCACGTAGATTGTTCATCCAAATCACCATTGTGTGACAGAGTTCTGATTACAACTGGGAAAAACAAAAATCAGAATCAATAGTTCAATCCAGCAAATCGACTGATCAAATTGGTCAACAGTAACGTAGAAACCTCGCTAAAATCGGACAATCACATGCTTTCGGGCATCCTTGTGCGAGCATGATCTGCAGCTTCTTCTTCCGGTGCAAGGATGGCTGTATGAGTTTCTGCAGCCAAAACAAGCAGGATAGACTCGACTTTCAAACCGAAAAAGTGAAGTTGAACAAGAGGCAAGGTGGATCGAAACCTTGGCCTTGGGTACTGCACCTCTTTCTTCCTGCAACCGATCCTTGATCGCTTGGACCTGAGACTCCATGACCGATAGCGTTCTTGCAGAAGGGCACGCTGAGGAGGGTTCGGATCTCGTCTGATTAGTTAACGGGATATTGGAAATCAAGAACAGAAAATGGATTGACGGGGGAAAGGAGGAACGGGGATTACTGCAGCGTGCGAGAGCGAGCTCCTGGAGCTCGACGATGCGGGAGTTGAACAAAGTGAAGAGGCAGTGAGATTTTCCTCTTCCGCTTCTCGTCGTTTCCCTCCAAAAAATTTGAAATTCATCATCAAAAAAAAATTTGAAACCCTAACCCGCGAATGAAAATTGGGAAAAAGATTTTATAGTTCTTTATAATTTAAGATTGGGTAAATTATATCCAGGTCTCTTAATTTAAAATATAATATCATATAAGTTCATAATTCTAAATTTTTAATATCTTGATCCCTAATTTTTAATATATTTATAAATTAGGCTTTTTTTAAATCTTTATTAATTATAATTTTTAAAATTACTACTTTACCTCCTCTCTCTCTATATATATATAGTGAGATGTCTGTTAAGAGCAATCAGTGGGGCTAGAGGAGGGGGTAGGTGGCAATCCTGCCTGTGGAGGGGTTGAGAGATCGCTCGGCCATTCCTTTCTCATGTATGAGGCGAAAGGCTACCCTGCACTTCTCCACCCTCTCAGTTGACGGGTAGCCACCTAGCCTCCTGCCGCCGGCGGGCTTTCCCTCACCTACTGTGTGTGTGTGTGTGTGTGAGAGAGAGAGAGAGAGAGAAAAGGTGATGCGGCCCCTCAACTCTCTCCGTTACCAGGTTGTCCCTTGCCCCTCCTTCAACTGCTAGAGGCCCGCCCCCATCAACTGATCTCTCCCGGGTGCTGGAGAGAGAGAGAGTGTGTGTGAGAGAGAGATGGATAAATTAAAAATTTTATAAGATATTAATTATTAAAAAATTTAAGAAGAACTCGATTGATATTTATTTCAAAGATTAGGGAGTCAAATATTAAAAATTTAGAATCATGTACTTATGTAATATTATTCCCAAAACTCAAGAACCTCGATGTAATTTACCTTTTAAGATAACTAATTAATAAATTGTTCTCTATTTCTTAATTTTATTTTTAAGTATTTGCAAATTACAACATTTTTCAGTTACTAAATGTTAATTAGAATAAAATTAAAAAATTCAAAATTTTAAAATTACTAACATATCCTTCAACTAAGTCCAGGAATTTTAAATATATATATGATAATTGCAGAAGTATGTGGACTAATTGGTTAATCACAGATTGAAGATATAAGTTAATATTCAAATTTTCCGTATATAAATATCTCAATGGTGTTTATGATAAATCTCAAAGTTTTAAATAGAAAATTGGAGGAAAAACAAAAATACTATTCTTATTATTATTATTAAAATTTAAAGAAATTATTTTTTCAAACATAATAAATAAAAGATCTGGGACTTAAATTTTATTTATACGTGATGAAGTTTAGTCAAAAAAGTTTCTTTTCCTTTAATAGCTCTATTGGAATAACTTCACTTTTCACTGTAATTGTTCTTAAAGAAATATACATTAGCTTTTGTGGATCTACTCAAAAGCATATATGATGAAAAAATAAGTGGGGCATCCAGTTTGATAATGTATACATTTGTTCATAAATTAGTATGCTTTGAGCTTATGTATCGAAGTCACATGTGCACTTTTCTTCTGAGTAATGATCAAGTTTTTTTTTATGCTGAGATCAATAAAGATATATTTATATTCACTTGGTATAACATAATAAAGAGATTGCGTAACTCATCGTAAATATAAAAGATAAAATATATATATATATATATATATGTGTGAGAATAATATAAAAAAATTATAAGTAAATACTAAATTTAAAAACTGATATATATATATATATATACTATTTTTAATAATGACATGCAAGTAAATGCCTTTAATTAAAAATACCAATTAAATGGAATTTAGCTAGTCAATTATACAACTTTTCTGCAAATTATAAGATGCTGACGACATAATATTCTCTCAAGCATTTGCTACAACAAAGTACAAGAATATCGACTCTAGAGCATGATTTCTACCCAAAATGCAATATTCGAATGAGCCAATTTAAACAAGAGAAAATATGTGCATCATCAGCGATAAGTTTGTAGGACTTCTGTGAGAGGTAATATCGGTATTGCTAAAGGCTACACATCGTCATATCTGTTGGTATTAAATTAGGAAGAATCTCAAGAAGTTCACAACAACTTTGGCCCTGTTTGGCACGAGGATTAAAATGATACTAATTTAAAAAACAACAATAATAATAATAAATATTTTTTTAATCATTTTACATAAATTTAAATATAAGATAACATTATTTACTTCACATACTCAATAATTTTCAATAAAAATATCTACTTTATTTCACATCCTAAACCAAAAAATTAGAATCGACTATTTTGGTCTAGGATGTGAAATAAAATAGATATTTTTATTGAAAATTATTAAGTATGTGAGGTAAAATAATATTTTTTTATTAAAATTTGTGTAGAATGATTAAAAAAATTTATTTACTATTATTATTATTTTTTAAAATTAGTACCATTTTAGTTTTTATTTTGTTCCTCATGCCAAACAGATTATAGTGTTTTACGTTACGATAGTATATATAACAAAAATGTATATTCATCAGGCCTAAAATGAATTCAAGATTCTGAATAGGAGAATATAGAAATGTCAAAAAAATTAAAATTAAAATGAAATCAAAATTCAAATTGCCTGCTGAAACCCTTAATAATTCTGAATATAGTATTTTTGAATGTAATATAATAAAAGATGGCACAGCTCATACGTTAATATTATATATATTATATTTATATACTATCAAAAAAAATATTATATTATATTTATAAGCCTGCTGCTTCCATCGTAGGTCTACGTCTAAGAAATAATAATATAAATACCTACAACGGAGACCTGCATGTGATAAGGCTGAGCTTTTTTCAGAAAAAATAATAATATTGTATTAAATAATTATGTAAATTACAAATAGATCTCTAAGTTTATAGCAAAATAGCATACAGATCCATGAGTTTGAAAACTTTTTAAATTTCCTAAGATAGGTAGTTTGGTTTTTTCATCAAAATTACCATCAAATATAAATAAAATGACATTTTTAGTCATTCCCTTTGTAAGTCATAATGGTGTCACTTCTCTTAAGAATCTCGGCGCTTACTAACTCGCCTAAAAGTAATTACTGATAAAAAAATTGTTACCTGATTTCTTATTATTATAGCACTTAGATGCTCTCACGAGTTGTCTTACTGGCCTTTTGATAGCCACACATTACTTATCGGGCCAGGCACTGGCTGTGAGCCCATAACTTGGCTACCTCGAGCCTATGCATTGCGCTCTCCCCAACATCTTCTTCTCTATTAACAGTGGCCTTTGTTGACCTCAGTGTCACCACTTCCCTCTTCACCATTATGGTTGATGATAACCTCGTCATCGATTTTTTTGCTCCTATAGTCTTGCCTTTGGCACAAGTCATCAAAGAGAGTAAGAGGGGAAAGCACTATCAATGTTTGTCTCATAGTATATTGTATATTAACTTTGAAATTAACATTAATTGAAATTTTTTTTGCTTCATCTTAAGAAGAGAGAAAAACTCACGAGGAGTCGGTTCTTCAATATATCTTATAAGCCCAACTCAAATAAAAGAAGTTTTGATATATAATTATATTTTGGTACTTGGAATGAAAATAATACTAATTTTAGATCCTAAATAACTAATTGAAGAAAATGAACTATGGACTTTTTCATTGCAAAATTATGCATGTAACTAATTCTAATTCAAGAAATTTTAAAACCATTTGAAAGTTATAATTAAGTCAACGTTCACGTTATATTTATAGTCATAGTTAAGACATCTGAAAAGTCATTAGAATAAATTAAAAATGACTGTTCTTTTTCTTACCTTTGAGATCTAGAGTTGACGGTAGGGTTATCAATCTCCGATTCACGAAGTGCCTACTTTTATAGTATTATTAAAAAAATATTTAATAGAAGATCTAGTAAATAATTATTGAATAAGTATTTTTATCGAAAATATATCATGTTAATTTTGGACTTTTGACTTGCCAAAAGTAAGATTGTGATTTGTTTTCAAAAATATCTCAAATAAGTTATTATTATTATTATTATTGAAAATTTAGAGCTTTTGGGCATTGTTTTTAAAATTTAATTTTTAAAAAATTTATATTTTTTTTTTTACCTTGTTTGAAAATTAGGGCAATGTCAATCTTCTTCTCACAGGGCACCATGAGGTATTATTATTGTTAAGTACCAAATTTATAATAATTTATTTTAAAAGTTTAGAATATGCGAATATATAATTTTCAATATTAAATGCATAAATAAATTAAATATTATGTTAATATCATAAAAACTTAATTATGACGTTGTGTGTACTTAATATCAAATTTATTATTTTTATTGCCGAATTTATTATTTTTATCGCGGGGAGTTGGTGTCCTTCAATGATTGATGATTTGTTTTTTTAAGGAAATAGCTCTTCAAAATTACCCATAAAATGGGAAAATTAAAAAAAAGGGCATAAAATAAATTGGGATTATTTTTTTAAATAAAATACCTTTTTTAATCTTCTATTTACATTAATACAAAAGTCCAATAATATTTCGGCTCCAAAGGCAAATAATTAGCAATCAAATCTCGATCGAACAACAGTCATAAAATTTTTATAAAATAACACATAGAGCAAAACCCATCGTAGTCCTTAAATTTCCTATGAGGGCGGGTTCTAAGCTCACTTCATAAAGGACCTCAAAATTATCAAAAAATCTATCTCACATCTCGACTTTAAAATAATATTTTAATACGATTGAATCTCCAAGTCACAACTAACAAGGTTATCTTATGCCCCACTATAAGGCATTCTAACCATCGACAAAAACCTTATTAGGCCTCAACTATAAGATAGCTCGGAGAATCTATGGTGTAATGTAAGCACGAGATTCACTTTGATGACAATAGGTACTGGCAGCCGACAATATCATTGCTTTCTTACCAGCATGTACATTATCAAGTCGAATCTTTCTTATATCTCAGAAAAGAGATAGATGTCGATCTTCTCCAATTCACATTAAATTGACCACCACCACTCCAACAAATTTGGGCATTCCCGCCCCTTTGCAATAGGAATCGCAATACAATGCTGTAGGCTAGCTAAAGTTGGACCCGCTATTCCACAAATATAAACTAATTATATTAAGAAAAGCTCAACATTCAGTATCAGCAAAAGGTTAGCAAATCAAACTCGGCTCAAAAGTGCATAATTCGTGACAACTTTTCATTGAAATACCCAAAGTTTATCAAATATCACTCATATATCCCTAGAAGACAACGATATCCCACCGAAGAGGTTAGATCGAGTAAAGAAGAAAGCCATGAAGGAAGAAGTTCTAATCACTACCTCATAGGCCGCACCCAGTGATATAAACAGCCTAAATTCTCTAAACACCATAAAGCGGAACGACTAATCAAGGCGTCACACTCTTGCCAAGGTCAACTCTCTCAATGCCATTTTATACGACACCTCTTTGTAATCGAGAAAAATAATGATAGATCTCTTCGATATTTGAACTTAATATTTTTTAGCGTCTTCATCCTTGGTGACTGATTTTATTATCAACAGATTAGTCCTCAATTAAAGGAAATTAAAAAAATTCAAAATTTTTATTGTGACAGCATTCAATGATTCTTTTTATAAATTTGTGAAGAACAGGTGTCAAGATTAATAATTGATAAGAAATAAATTAAAAAATAACTTTCTAAGTTTTTTTTAATGAGGGTGGTCAAGTGCAGTTAAAATAGTCATGAATTCATGATTTGTTTTTTATAGTCATAAATAGATATTGGTAAATTTTAATTTTTAGAGCAAACCATTGACATCATTATTACTGAAGAAATCTGTGTAAAGAGGGGGGGGGTTGAGAATTACTCGAGTTTAAGACCAGCCAGACGCAACTACACAAGCTCAGCTCATTAATTTATAGATTGATTCGAGTTTATATCGATTTTGAATTTAAGATAGCTCAACTGGACTAGCATTCGATGGTGTCCTTTGATATAGTTATTTTTATATATCATTTTTTAATTTTAGCAAAATTAATTTCTTTTATTCTTTTTTTCTTTTTATTATGAAAAACTTATATTTAGCTCCCGACTAATGCTACATAGCTACACGAAACAATCTGAAGTAATTTTAAGATTTTGAATAATAATTTTGTTTATTAGATGAGTACATTATTCAAGTATAAAATACAATCGTTCAATAGATTAAATTATTACCTTAAGTTCTAAAAATTCTGAGGACTAATTTATTCTTCTTATTTTAATTGTTATTTTTTTTCACTTATTTGGACCGTCATTCTTAGTTAGGAGTGCGTAAAGGCATTGTAACCTTAAACTACTACAACAACAACAACAACAACAACCAAGCCTTAATCCCATTAGGTGGGTTCGGCTACATGAATATTTTATTTTCATTGCGCTTTATCAGTTACCAAATTCTTATCTAAGTTTAAGTAACTAAGATCACTCCTTATAGTTTCTTGTCATGTCTTCTTTAGTCTCCCTCTTCTTTTTTGTATATGGGCAAAATCTAATAACTCAATTTTTCTAACTGGAGCTTCAATCGGCCTACGATTTAGATGTCCAAACCATCTAAGCCGACTTTCTATAAGTTTATCCTCAATTGGTGCAACACCAACTTTCTTTCGGATATACTCATTTCTCATTTTAATAACATGAGATATAAAGAAATAAACTATAATTCATATTGGTCGCACCTTCATAGGAAATAAAACATTTTATGTTTTCTATTATACTGGGCTGTTATCTATAATGACTACTAAAATTTGATGTCTGTCTCATGCAGCAAAGTTTCTTTTCGAAATTGATGGATATGTTTAGAATGAGTGAAGACCTGGAAAACATAGAGACTTTCGTGTATATCCACACATCCACATTAACATTCTCATTTCTGCAATATTTATTTTATTTGTATATTTCTTCTTTGCAGGCTAGCATTCAGCACCATATATTATTGTTGATCTTACTACAGTTTTATAAAATTATCATGTAAATATGAAATTCTCTGAGTTTATGTAACAACAAATAAAGATAGGAAGCTTCGTATAAGGAAATTTGTTTACTTGATCAAAAAAATAATAAATTTAATACTAATGATTAAGATATGCAAATTTCTTTTAAAAATTTTTAATGGTGCTTAAAATTGTTCATCTCCAAGTCAGAAGAAGGATAATGATCCTCTTAAGACTTATCACTATATAAATTTATTTTTGCTTTCTTTAGTTTTGAAATTATTTTATTACACATTTATCCTCCAAAATGTCCCTTTCTTTTTTAAGCAATCAATAAAAAAATGTAAATTAATTACAGTTTTAATAATTTAAGATGCCTTTCAAGCTAGTCTGTTTTTTCAAAAGGATAAATTTCATTCAAATTCCTAAAGTTTGATCCCAATTTTATTGAGGATTAGTACAAATTTAAAAATCATTTTTTGTTTGTTGAGGGTTAGAATTTTCATAAGTTTTGTGATATGTAGTAGTGTTTAATTTTGAGAATATAGAATATCCTAATATGCATCGTGTCAAATAGCTTAACTACTTAAGTAGTCCAGGTGTTTAATTGATGGATTTCGCTAACAAACTTTCGGTACAACAAGAAAATTAAGATTTCTTTTACAAATAAAATCGTAACTGTAAGAATCTTTCTTCTCTGATATCAGCTTCAGTGTTTTTTGCTTCTAGCAGTCACTAAGTAGTTGTCCGTTAATTTTAAGCATGTTAAGAGAGAGACACTTATAAATATGAAAAGTTAGAGAAAATGGGAGGGACATATGATTAATTAGTCAATTTATACATAACACAAAATTTTAAGCACCTTAAGGACTAACTAGAAATATTTTTATATTAATTTACAAACCTTCATAAATTTAATGCTCAACTTCAAAGATCTAGATTTAATTTACCCTTTTTAAAACCTTTTAAACATTCTTAAAGATTCACTTCATAATAATGAAGTTCGCCTTTTATAACGCATTTCTGTCCTCTATTGTTTAACTCCAAGACTTTAGTGTACTTAAATATATTTATTTCTCTTTTAATCTCCACTTTGAGACTGTAAATATTTTGTTTGATTAGTGGACTTCAACCGTCAAGATAATTTTGTGACTTTCACTTAGACATTAAGGCTCTGTTTGGTAATAAGAAAAAAAAGAAGATTTGGTTGGAATTTTTAGTGATTTTTGAAAAATGTGTATGATGTGAAATAAAGTAAGTTGGTTATATTAAAAATTGTGTATGATGTGAAATAAAGTTGATTGATTTATTGAGAATTGTGTTGGATGTGAAATAAAGTGATTGTTTAATGTTGGAATTTGTATGAGATGAGATATAAAATAATTTTTTAAGTTTTTTTAAAATAAATTTAAGATTTTNTATATATATGTATATAGACAAAACATAAATGAAAATATAATTATTTACATACTATAGGGACCTATAGCTAAATTTCTCTAAAATTAATATTAAACAAATGCAGCCTAATTTACCTAAATAATTAGATAAATCAGATGCAGATATAGTTAATATTTAATATTTGAATGGACAAATTTACCACTTTCTTGGGGGTAATTTAAAGATATGTGCAGGGGCTTTTATGGAAAAGTATTTATGACAAAATCGGTCGAGGTACTCATGGTCCCTGACACTTTTGTCCCTCCCCCGAGGGGACCACATAAAGAAGCGCACCGGAATTGCACCCACGGAACACTCATGCGATTCGGATTCGTCCGATGAATATCTAACGGTTGATATGGTTCAACTAGTAACCCGCCTCGAGCCCATTCAACGATCCGTCCTTCTCGCTTCCCGAAGCCCGTCGCCGGCCTCCAGATCTCCCCCTGCCCAGCTGCCCGCGCCGCTCTGCTTTTGCTGCACGGGCCCGAACAGCGAAGATGGAAGGGAGTATGACGTGGCAAGATGGCAGCCGCCGCAGCTCCCCTATCCAACCAGGATGGACCACGTAAGCACCCTTTTTATAATCAGAAAGTACTTAGCTATTTTTTTATATATAACAGAAAGTACTAAGCCAGTTCTTTAAAAAAAAAAAATTTGATAGGACTTAAAAAAAATATATTTTACTAATTTTTTTAAAAAATAATTACCTACATGCCACACAATTTAATTTTATTTATACCTTACCTATTTATTCTAATNTTAAGATTTTGGCCATGGGTAATTTTAGCCATGATTTTTAGTCCATTGCCAAACAGAGCCTAAGGTTTTTACATAAAATTATTTTCTTTATTTTGCTTCTTTTGCAATCTCGATTATGCACTATTTTATTTCATTCGATTAAATTTTCACATCAATAATTTCATTTATATTTATACATTTATGTATTTTAATTAACTAAATGCAATTTTATGTGTTTTAAATATACATGTATACATAAGAAAATATAAAAATTATATATAT
>JAEMOT010003879.1:152981-198210 GCA_019297695.1 Apostasia ramifera | reverse complement strand
CTATCCAACCAGGATGGACCACGTAAGCACCCTTTTTATAATCAGAAAGTACTTAGCTATTTTTTTATATATAACAGAAAGTACTAAGCCAGTTCTTTAAAAAAAAAAAATTTGATAGGACTTAAAAAAAATATATTTTACTAATTTTTTTAAAAAATAATTACCTACATGCCACACAATTTAATTTTATTTATACCTTACCTATTTATTCTAATTTAATTACGCTATGCACACTCAAAACATTATAAAATCTTACATACACACATTTTAATTTATTTCTATTATAATGAGTAATTATAATTTTTTAATAACCTAATTATAGTTAGATTACAAAAAATATAAGTCATTCATCATATTATTTTAAGAATATTTAAATATATTTTGAGTGAAAATCCTAAAACCCAAATGTTTAGGTGGCGGCAAAAGAAATAGACATCCGCAACGTGAATTGATTTTAGGACAAATCAGTGTTTTAGTGCGGTATTGAGAAAGAGAAAAATATATAATATTAAGAGTAAAAATATAATTTTAATGATTTACTAATAAAATATTTTTTTTAAAATAAATTTAATTAAGTTTTAACTCAAATGTATGTATGTAAGATTTTGTAATATTTTGAGTGTGCGTAGCGTAATTAACTAAGAATGGATAGGTAAGACATAAATAAAACTAAATTATGTGACATGTAGGTGATTATTCTTTTTTTAATCGAACTTTGCTAGTTACTTGAGGGTATAGTGCCAATTTCATTTGAAAATCAAAATTATCAATTATTTTGCACTATTTGAAATTGTCATTCATTTTTTTTTTAAATTAATACAATTAAAAAGTAATCAATTCAATTAATAATCAATTTGATATATATAAATATATATTTAAAATTTTTTAATTTGATGACTTTTTCTATAAAAATATATCATACTAATTCGTATTGAAAAAATGAAAAAAGAAATACACATGAAATTACATTATCATAATCTAATATATTTTATAATTTTATAGAAAATATAATTTATAATTAGATTTAATTTAACTTGAAATTTAACTTAAATTGAATAAATTTTAATAAACTTGAATTAAACTAGACTTAAAATAAAAATTTCAACTTTAAATTGAGCTTTGTTTGCTGAAAATCTACTCAAAGCTACCTCTTAATTCACCACCAATAAATGTAGATATTTGTGCAGTAGAACTAAAAGGCATTTTATCTGTCCAAATAATTACAATGGAGATCACCTGATCATCACAAGGACAAGTCAAAGTAGTCCCTGTGGATAGACCAAATGAAGAATAGTTCATATCCCGCTCTCTTCGTTCCGATCCGCTCAAGTCCAAGGAACCCGCTCAGGTTAGGACCGTGCTCTGTGCTTGCTTCCCTGCTACGACCAAACGAGGAATAAGGATGGTACAACCGCTACTCCTGGAATTGCTTTGCGATTCCCATTTGTCCCTACTATCCCATCTATGGCAAACAACAATAGCCACTTTAGCTTTACCTACCCCTTTTGGGCAAGAGTCGTACAGGCGGTATAAATAAGAATGCTCAAGTTTAGGCTTGGCTCACGTGATTTGCGAATGAGTTTATTAATATGCTTGCAAACAACTCATATATTTCAATTCTCAAATACAAAAGTCATAAACATGCTCTTATCAAGAACATTTGTGTGTTCATGAAGAGATTTATCATCATGCTAATTTATGATTCATGAATAATTTTTATTAATAAATAAAATATACTAAAATTTCTAAATGAATCTTGATTGAGCTTTTGGTTATCATATCAAGCCTTATAATTAAGCATGTTTATGAGCTTCATTTGAAACAAATATCAACGAACCAAATACTAGTATGTTGAAAATATTCATTTACTAATCGAGAGTTTAAAATTATGTTTAAATTTGTTTGTTAATATTGATAAATTGAACATGAACAAGCTCTTGTAGAACTAAACATTGAGCTGTTTATTGAACATTCAGATTATTTACAACTCTACTCCTACTCAAATATTTTATATATTTTATACTAACTGCCAATGGTGACTCATCACACGTAGTAGAATTGGGATTAACTTGATTGATAGATGTAAAAAGATCTTCTCGAACTACTTAAATACATGTGTAATTTATTTTCCTACACTCTCCTCTTCCCTTCTTTCCTTCTCCTTGACCACAGTCTCTTCATCTGTCGTCGTTTATGAACATTCCACGCATCACCTGCTAGCGATGCTCTCTTCTTTTTTATATTAGTAGTAAAATTCTTAATTGTCTCGTAATCTTGCTACATATTTTCCCCTTTAATTTTAATTTTTGGTAAATTTTCATTTGAGACTCAATTATTAGACTCGTGTTAGTATTCATTTCACTTCTAATTATTAATTTGGATAAAATTTCATTTGGGTTTCTATTAATTGTTGGAAAGAATCGTCAGACATGCATGAATCACTTACTAATATCAAATTTAAAGCTAAATAAGAAAGTGAAATGGGGCTTCGACCGATAGAAGAAACCATATTTGGTGCTAGAGTAGTAACATTTCGCCCATACAGAGAACAAGCCACAAGAGCAACCAAGACTCACCATGTGCCAACTCATTAAACAGTGCACTCACCATTATATGCTATTTCGATTATGAAGTTTATGCAGTAGTATATCATATTATCACGATTCATCTTCTTAAGTAACCAATCATTTTGCAAAATATATGAGCATTTTGTGAATCAAAGTTTTAAAATTTGATTTCGGCTTCGTTCATAAATTAGAAATACTAGTTTTGCTAGCTTTGAAAATAGGTTTAGTTTTAATAGTTTCAATATAATGCACGTCATAATTTTGATTGTTGTCTCAAAAATCAAAATTTTATGAAATGTTGCCTTAAAAACATGAGAGAAAACCTCCAACAAAAAGTTATCATCTCTTATCACAATGTAATTCTTCTATTTACATGGAATAAGCAAATATTAAATTCATCTATTGATAAATTTAATTGAGAAATTTAAAGAGAAAAAATAGGATTTGTATTTGATTTTATTAGCTTAGAAAAGATTTATAGTAATGTTTTAAACAAAATATTGTAAAGAGTTTTGACAAAAAATAATTTACATTACATACATTCATGTTATTTAACATATACATAAACAAGATTTAACTAAAAAATTTTCTATCACAGTTGAATTGCATTAATACTTTACTATGAATCTATATCACTTTGCATTGATTATGGAGGTACTCATTGGATTTATTTTAAAAAATTGAAGTGCCTTGGTATATATTTTTGCAAATAATATTCTTTATCGATAAAATTAGATATTGGCTTAAGACAAAACTCAAATTATAGAAGAACATCTTAAAATCTAAACTTTTTTATCTAAATAAATTTAAAACTAAATATAGAGAGTATAAACATAATTAAGATGAAAGTATTTATATTGGGAGGCAACAACTAATAATCGAGTATCAAAAATGGCTAATTTACATATTTTGTATCAATTATATAAAATAATAATAAAATAAATATGCAAAATCTAAATAGGATGTATTAAGTGAGGAACACAAGTAAGGTATTGTGTGATAAACAAATTAGATATTTAAGTGTGTTCATTTGTAAATTTGACTTCAATAAAGTTAAAATTAAATTTGAAAGATGATAATTTTATTATGAGTTGTGTATGATATGAAACAAAATTAATTATTATGTAGGGATGTACAAAAAATGCGACATAAGCTAGTATTTTTTTAGTATGTATAAGATAAATTTAATTTTTTATTTTAAAATATGCTAGATTAAAGATAGTTAATTTAAATCTAGATAAACAAATATGCTAGATTTAAAAATAGATATTATAGAATAATTTAAGATCAGTGATGTTATATATTACTGAATATTAACTTATGAAATATAAATATATGTATGAAATAAATGTAAACATTAAGGTGAATAAGTAAAGACACACAACAGGATAAGATAAAATAAAAATATTGATGAGAATGCTGAAAAATTTGATTAGCGAGTTAACTTAGATGATTTAGACATATTTTTATATATTAATAAAATTTATAAAGAGAGTTAAAATATTAAAACTTACTTTAAAAAAGACCAAAAAAAGATAAAAATATGATAAATAATATTATATATCAGGAGCTAGTTGATTAAGAGTTGTTATTTAATATAGTGTAATTGAAATAAAAAATTTATGTAACTGACTTGCTTAAAAGAATAAAAATGTCATCGTAGTTGTAAGTAAATATTAAACAATAATTTTAATTATAAATTAGTCCCATTTGAAACTAATAAAGATACGTTTTAGGATAAACACAAAGTTATATAAAATAGATAATAAAGTATTTAATTCCAAAAACAATAATCATTAGAAATAAAAATTTGAATGGAAAATGAGATTGAAGACAATAAAATTTTAATATATACACACACCATGATACATCAATTTTAATTTAAGTTGAACATATCTTATTAATTATAAGAAATTTTAATATTTAAAGTAATTTTCATTTACTTTTTATATAAATCTTAAAAAATTATATATTTCACATCTCATGTGTCTCAAAAATAAAATAAAATTATCTCAAAATTTTTATAATTTCAAACATAAAAATATTTTATCTAAAATTAATTTTTATTTAATTAAAATTAATCCAACGAAACAAGCATTGCCTTCTTTATCCACTTCATAAATATTGACCATAAACTACCAAAAAACCATGAGATTGAAGGACTTTCTCATTATAAAGTAATTTTGGATAAATTGCATTCTCACTATTGAGGTCACAAGAATATTAGAAATTAATCTCAATTTAAAAAAAAATTAATTTAAATCTTAAGGTTATAATGTTATTATAATTTGGTCTTAATAAATACAAATTAAGTTATTAAACTTTTATTATTATATTTCAAAATTATTCTTAGTTATTAATCTTTTAATATTATTTTAAAATATTAAAATTTTAATTTTTTATTTTATTTTTAAATATTAAAATTTTAGAAGTAGAGAGAATAGATGGTTGTAAACAATTGATATTTATGACAAAAAGATCAAATTTATATTTTTCATAAAAAAACAGCAAGCAAAAAAAAAAAAAGTTTTTATGAGAGTGATCGAAATTATAGTATTTGATCAGAACTAGAGTTTTAAGAATTAGAGTCAATTTGTAGTGCTTCTCTAATTTCAAGGGCCTGGATGCAATTTACCCAATAATTTTTATTTAAGTTTTGTTGTAACTGTGTAATATTTAAGTCAGCAAACTCATATTTTAATTCAAAATTTTTATTTAATTCTGAACTTTAAGATAACCTAAATTAATTGCAGATAAAAAAATTACTTCACAGAAATAAGTTCAATTAAATTTTATTCTTTTTACTAATTATTAACTAAATAGTTTAGCAATTTATTTATTTATTTATGATAATAACAGCTTAAATTTTTATAATGAAATAATTTTTTATTACAATAATAAAAAAAAGCACATACAAGAGACTAATTTAAGTGTAGTGGTGACAATTTTATAAGTACTTTTCATATTTGATTGATTTAATGTTCAGTCGGCTAATAGAAGCTACCACATTAGTATTTGGTGGGGCCTACATTGACGTGGCATAGCCGAACTCAATATTTTTTTGATTTTTAAGAACTTCAGGTTTTTCTATTTTTAGGAATAATAATATTTCATAGATGGGCTGAAAGATACATAATAGAGATATTTAGTTATATCTTTTAAGAAAAACATATTGTTAGAACCTTCTCTAACAGCAGCTCAAGTCTAACAGCTGCTCAAGCTGAGCAGCTCAAGTCTAAGAGCAGCTCAAGCCGAACAGCAGTTCAAAGAGATATCACCAGATCATACTTTTTCGTACTACTATGTCAACTCAGCATTTAAGACAGTATGGGAGCCCACTCTCTAATCGTCCTTTGCAAGATTAGCTGTCAGACCAAACCTATTATATCCCCTCCTCTCTAAGCTATAAATAAGGGAGAGGAGGAGAAGCTAAGGGGGGATTTCTCTCTCTCTCTGGATGAGCTGCCCCTCTATCTCTCTATCCCTCTCTTGTACTCATTCGTTCTCCATTTAGAGATCAAGCATTGTAAGAGGAGATTCGATTAGTGAATCTAAATCGCCTAGACGACATCATGGTTTTTCCCCCGAATACTCGGGTTTTTACGTAAAAATTATCGTCTCATTTCTCTTTGTTGTGGCATATTTTTTGCATCAACACATATTTGTAGAGAATTTTTTTTAAAAACTAATTTAGAAATTATTTTGATGAAAATAATGAAATTTCTCCAAAACAAGTGTCAAAATGAAATCTGAAAGACTTGTTATTCTCAATTTGACAAGTTGTTATATGAATTCATATTTCACATAAAATTATAAATTATTATTTTTTCATTTAATATATTGGATGTTTGCAATTTTTGATACCTAAAAATTGCTAAATTAATTTATTAATTTTAATACTTAAAAATTGATAAATTGATTGAATATGTAGTGTTAAACACTATAGTTAACAAAAAAACTCTACTGTTAAGTGGTAACTTTGGATTAGGATATGTGATAGAGATGGGAAAACACAAGTGGCACTTCATGTGATAAGGAAATCGAGAAGATTTCTTTGACAAAACCTGCATAGGCACGTTCTTCTACTAGCTAAGTTTTTCGATAAAAAATAATTTATTATCTTGAATCAAACATTAATTATAAAACATCTAACAATTACACAAACTTAACGGCAAAACTTTCTTTAACCACCTAACGGTCACATGTCATCCTAGGTCTATTATAAGATATTCTATGATAGTCTGCAATATCCACAGCTTGATATTCTCTTTATTAGTTGTAATAATCGTGGGGTCTCATGAAAATACTGTATAAATACTTTAAACTTACTGAGATGTGAACTAATTTATAAGCTATTGATAACTGTTTGAGATAAAATTTCAAATAAGAGATTAAGAAAAAATGAGTAGGATTACTAGGTTAATTAGAGGATGAGAGGCTTCCTATGGGGTTCCTAGAAGGAATAAAGAAAGTTGTAGCAAGCTACAAGTTATCAACAGAAGCTCTTTTGGGAAGGAGGGTCAGTCGAATAGGGTTGTAAATTGTGAGTGAATTGTGGGTAAACAGTGCCTGGTAAGCCTCTCTTACTAGAATTCTTAAATTGAAACTCCTTTTTTATCATTAATGAGACCATTTATAGTAAGAAAGTAGTAGGTAAAATCAGGTAGACTTCATTAATAAGAAAGTAGCTGGGAGGCGAAGTGGTGGCTGGACTTGTTTATGCTGCCCGACAATTCTAGCATTAATGACATACAACTTTCTTTTATCCCTAGAGGGTCTGTTACATCATAGAATGACTATGACATAATATATAATTATCGGCTTAGTTAACTATTAGACCCAATTGTTCGACGACTCTGCACTATTCAATTAGGGGACCTCAGTTCGAGCAAATCACCTGGATTACTCAGAAACCCTTATTTAGTTCACTTTGCTTGGAGATTTGGTCAAGCCCCTCCATGTGTCGTGATTGAATGACATATCATTTTTTTTTTTTAACAATTACTATTGCTGCAACCTGCAGAACTCAATATTGTGATTTTTTTTAACTATTTTTTTAATATAAAACTCTTGTGTTGCCTTTTTATTTCTTATATTTTCTTTATTTCATGCAATGTTTTCACCTTTTTCTGAAAATAACAAAATTTTCACTTGGAAGAATAGCATCCACCTAATTAACTAATATAAAAATATTTCATCAACACCCAAGAATTAAAATTGCATAAACTAAAGTAAATTATAAATAAAACAAGTGAGTAAGAATGATTTATATGATTCAAAGATGTTCTTATATTTCCACAGAGTTAAAATAAAAGAGATTTATCATATATAATTGATTTTTCATAAAACTTATACAATAGAAAAATACATCATTATTCATGAAAAAAAAGCAATAGAAATGAAAATGAGCGAATTCTCTTATTTATGTTTCTCTTTGTTTTGGACTTAGAAGTCATCTTAGTCATCATGCTACTGGCTTTTTCCCTATTGTGTGCTGGCTTAACCTCCAAAAATACATAAGGATCTCTCAGAATAAGAGGAATAGTAGAAACTAGAGATCGCTACCTAATCAACAGTTATCAAAACCAGAAGTCGCTACTTTTCAGTAGATACTATGATTGATGTTAAAAGTAGGATAAAATTATCTGATGTTTGATCTTGAAAGGGAGGAGGATGTTGTTCAGCTGTTGAATTCAAGAATTTATTTAGGAAATAGCTCTTATCAATATAACAAAGATTGACAACGAGTCTTTTTCTTTTAAAACTTTGGTCATAGAGAAAAATACAATGCTAAATAAGTGTTGATCGTCAATAAAAAGTACTTATTTGATGTCTGTTGATCAAGTCATATTATTGAAGTCATATAAATAATACTGATGTAGATTTTAGTATCGATAACCTTCAACTCATTTTTATTGATTTGTCACTCTTTTTTTATAACTTATCAAGCGAAAATGTCATAATAATTTTTCGTACATAATTTATACGATTACCTCATGATTTTTAGAAAAATTATTCTGATGGGAAAAATTTTTTTGCATTAAGAACATGGAAGAACTGAATTATTTGTTATGGATAAGTATAATTAGGAACTTGACAAATTAGATGGTTATGTCACTAATATAATTTTATAAAATATTAAATTTATTTAAAATATGGCTCATTTAGTATATAAAATATAAAAATTGAGAAAGTTTCAAAAATTAAAAATCATCTTTATCAAAAAAAGAAAAATCAAAATCATGTAAAATTGATGGGCCCACTAGCAGCAGCAATCTGTTATTAAAAATGGTAATTTTTTTGTTTTTATAACAGAGGCGAGGAAGGTGATTGAAAGGAAGGGGATGGGGGGAGAGAGAAAGAGGGAATAGAGAGAGAATGGGAAGAGTACCGTGACTGCTGCCTCAGTGCCTTGTGCAGTCTGTAGGACGCCACTGGAGAGACGGTGAGGGACAGAAGAAGAAGAAGAAGAAGAAGAAGAAGAAGAAGAAGAAGAAGGAGGGAGGCCGGGGAGAACTGTGTGGGTAGAGATGATGAACAACATTGGGGGGAAGAGAAGGGAGAAGGATAGCACTTGGGGAAGAAACCCTTCTTCTCCTTCTTCGGCGAGGAAACGCTTTTGAAGCTCGCTTGCGACCCAATCCTCCTCTTACTTCTGCTTTATCGGCCAAACCCTTTTCTTCCAATCCAGAGAGAGAGAGAGTGAGAGAGAGAGAGAGGGAGGGAGAGAAAGAGAACTGGGTTTTCTCTTGCATGCGGCGGCGTTGTTAATAGATGAAGGGGTCGCCCTTTGATTTCCAGGGGAAGGGGCTGCTGCAGGTAGTAGAGTCGAAAGAAGAAGAAGGCCGAGTGATTTGGAGCAACTGTAGTCGCAAAAGGAAGACATCGGAGATTTTGGAACCCAGGTCGGTGCTGGATCAGAGGAGCCCGAGCCCTCCCACCTCCACTTCCACCGTGTCATCGTCCCTGGGCGGAGCTGCAGGCTCCACTGACAAAGCCGGCGTGGTGGTGGTTCTCGAGAACCCCGCTACTGCCGCCGGCGAAGCACTCGATTTTGGCGGCCTAGCCGGCGGCGGCGAGAAATGTGGTACCGCCGCCGACGACTGGGAGGTCATGCTATCAGATTCTGCGGCTTATCTAGGCCAGGAGCAGACGTTTCTCCATTGGATCATGGGGGACATGGAGGATTCATCCCCTCCGTCGAAGCAGCAGGATCCGTTGCTTCCTTCTCAACCTTCGCTACTGGAATTCGACAGCGGAACCTTTGGCCTCGTCGATCCTGGATTTGGGTTTGATTCCTTTGGAGGGATTGTTGGCTGTCCGCCTGTTTCAGTGCCGGCCTCCGCCATTGACGGCGACTTTTATTCCTCCGATGCGCTGTCTCTGGTCAGCAGCAAAACTTGCAAGCAGAACCCATCTACCCTACTGATTCAGCCAGGGCCGCTGCCGCCGGCCGTTTCTTCCTCTGTTTTCTCGCCGCCGGCTGCCAACTTGGTCTCACTTCCGTCGCCATTAGCTGCATCGACGTTCTTCCATGAACGAACGGAAGAGAAACCCTATCTCTTCAACCCAATCCTCAACCAACATCAGCAAACCCACGTCCCGCCAAACCCATCCTTCTTTGTCCCGCTTTCATCTTTCTCAGCGCCGCCAGAGGTTCCTCAGACCCCGAACCTTCTCCTCCCTCCTCTTCCCAAGCGGCATCACTCCATTTCTCTCGACCATGGGCTTTTCTCCGGTCAACCCGTCCCTTACCACCTCCAGCAAGGACCTATGAAGCCGAAAGTATTGGCAGTCGGGGACGAAGCAGCCATGGCTGTCCAGCACCAGGCCCTTGTCGATCAGCTCTTCCGTGCGGCCGAGCTTGTCGAGGCCGGAAATTTCATCGGCGCCCATGGGATATTGGCGCGGCTCAATCATCAACTCCCCTCGCCACTGGGGAACCCCCTTCTCCGTTCTGCCTTCTACTTCAAGGAGGCCCTGAAACTCCTCGCAAACTCCATCACTCCACAGGCAACGGCCCCCTCTCCTTCCTCGATTTCTCCATTGGACGTCGTCCTCAAGCTCAGTGCCTACAAGTCGTTCTCCGATGTTTCGCCCCTCCTTCAGTTCACCAATTTCACTGCAACTCAAGCTCTCCTCGAAGAGCTGGGCGACGCCAATTCTATTCACATCATAGACTTCGACATGGGCATCGGCGGGCAATGGTCATCCTTCCTGCACGAGCTCGCGCATCGCCGGTCTCCGGCGATCCCGCTGCTCAAAATCACCGCCTTGGTGTCTCCTCCCGCCTTCCACCCGCACGAGCTCCTTCTTGCTCGCGACAACCTCACCCATTTCGCCGCCGACCTCAACATCCCCTTTGAAATCAACATCTTGAACATTGAATCCTTCGATCCGGCTGTAGTCATTCTGAACGAAACCATTGCTGTGAATCTACCCATTGGGGCTTCACTTGGCCTATCTCTCCCAACTTTACTTCGCCTAGTTAAGCAGCTGGAACCCAAAATTGTTCTCTCGGTGGGTTATGCATTTGATTGGTGTGAATTATCCTTCTCCCATCATTTCCTCCATGCATTCCAATCCTTCACAATTCTCCTGGACTCCATAGACGCTGTGGGAACCAACCTTGACGTGGCCAACAAGATTGAGAAGTTTGTTTTGCAGCCTAAGATTGAGAATTGTGTGATCAGTCGTCACTGTACTGGTGAGAAGATGATGCCATGGACAAATCTCTTTGAATCCACCGGATTCGTGCCGTTCCAATTCAGCAATTTCACAGAGACGCAGGCGGAGTGCTTGATGAAGAGGATGCAGGTTAGAGGGTTTCACGTCGAGAAGCGGCAGGCATCACTTTACTTGTATTGGCAACGAGGAGAGCTTGCTTCTATATCTGCATGGAAATGCCGAAGAGCTTCTTCATCGATTGCAGGGTAATTATGCTGTTTCAGTCATGTTACTTCTTGTGAATGTGAAAATTCTACTGTTAGAAAAAACTGTTTTGATTTCCTAATTGGCCTCAGCCTGTGTATGGATCAAGTACTCTGTTGGAATCATGTGTTTCTATGACATTGATCTTCAGTAAAAGAACCTAAATATGTCTGCAAAATCCTTTCTAGTTCATTTCCTCTCCTATTTTCCACATGTTCAGCAATTACACCTTCTCTTTGTGTTACTTTGGTAAAAGTTGCCCTCAATTTCGATAGTGATCATTTTTTCTTTTATTAATATTTGAAGACCAAGATTATGGCTTGCAGCAGCTACTCCAATTTTAGTTATTTAGATGCTAATGTCTGGCTGTAGAATAACACTGGGGGTTATTGTGCGGTGGTATTGTCTGCTTTAGCTTAACATATTCTAATAAGCCTTATAGTTTAATCCCCAAAAATTGCCTCATGTTAGGTTGTCTTGGAACCAAATTTTCTCTCGTTTCAATGTCGGAAAATCTTATTTCTTTCCCCTCAACCACTGTAGGTAGAAGCTGCACCATATTTGGGCCTTTGTTCTTAATTATCACTTCCCACCCTCATTAGTTATGATTACGATCTTATTTGCTCATGATTTGCCTCCAAATTGTTGTGAATACACGAGCAGTTTTCCTACAGTTATAATTTAACAAGTTGTAGTGTTAGATATTCAAGTGGTGACTCTTATTGGCCTAGCCTTTTCGGTTAATGGTGCCCATTCACTTGTATTGGCCCCAGTTTGTTCCCTCCGATATCTTTCCTAATAAGTAACAAGTGGTATTAGAGTCGATAGTTCAGTTGAGATTAAGTAACTTTTGCTGATTGTGCTTTCATTGGTGTTAAGAGTGAAATTCAAAAGTTGGTGACTGTCATTAAGCAATCGTTCCACACTAATAGTTCAACAATAATTTGAGTTGATGCAGAAGTGGTGACCTTTACTCATTGCCCTAGGCTTTTGGTTTAATTTGTTTCTGTTCATTTGTGTATTAGACCCAACTTAGGCTTCTTGTTATTTCCTCTTACAAGAATCACATAGTACTATGAGAGTTGCGGCTCTGCAACAAATATCGTAGCACGGTTTTTGTCTAGGCGCTATAACGTGGTCTCTTAATGACATTTTCTTTATATTGCTTATTGAAATTCTTTTGTAGAACTAGTTCTAAACCTTCTTTGCATGCTGATTTATGCATCCATGGCCTGCTAGCTCTAGTAGTTTTTTTTTTTTTTTTGAAAACAAGTTATACATACTAAATATTATTCAATAGGGGGATTTACATACAGAACACTGAATTCATCACAAATTACGTATTTCACCATCGTTTAGTAAATATTACGCATATCACACTCTGCTTATGGGTTTTACATTTCTATTGTAATAATAGCCAACATAAGCAGAGTGTGATATGCGTAATATTTACTAAACGATGGTGAAATGCGTAATTTATGATGAATTTAGTGTTCTGTATGTAAATCCCCCTATTCAATAATACAAACACATTAATAATACTATTTCAGCAATTCGACACATAACACCAGTATAATATTTCATAACTGAGAAAGCAACATCGTTTCAGAGAACAAAATTACAACCTCTCAATCACATAATTTAGAATTTTAAGATTGTCATTTTGCGGAGATTGAGCGTCTCTAAAATAACGTTTATAGTCTGAATATTTAGTAAGTAAATAAAACAGTCTTATTTCAAAGATTGAAAGAAATCGAGTAGGCTGACTAATAATTCTAGTGAGTTGAACTAATCTACTGTGCATTGAACAACTTGATTTTGAGGGCTATAATTAATTTGGAACATTCATCACTGGGTCAACGCATCAGATCTCTTCATCAGTTGGCACATGATCATTTGGCTGCTGGGGCGTTGACTTCTTGTCTTGTGGTATGGGACCCAATCAATAAGTCAGCCAAAGGGCAATCTGCACTTTGGCTGGAGAAATTATTAGGTGCACCCTTGGATGTGATTTATTTTGGCGTCATTTTTTTACATAGCGACTCATTTTTACTATATAAAATATCTCTATATAGTAAAAAAATGCCCTTTTGTACTCGTTTTATGATGCAGTTATTTAAAGGCATACATAAATAAGTCGATCATTACTCGATAATAATTCATACTTCTTTATTTTGACGTACTAAAAACATGATCTTACGTAGTAGTATAAAAAAGAAAACTCTGCATATATCTTGGAAGTCTGCGTACATATCTCTTCACAGCAATAGTAGTTTGCAACATACGAGTATTTCAATTTTTGCGTGGAATTGAGACGAAGGTAATTAATAATTAATTAATAAATTTATTGTTTTATAAAATGTTCTAGAAAATGAATTGACATTGATTAGGTTTTTGTATGAAATAGATGCCTATGATGGTTTGGAGGAAAAGCTTAACTTGTACTTCCTCTTTGCTTGATGATAAGGAAAGGAACCATGAGGCCCTCAAGCTTTGCTTTATTGCCTTAAAACATTTGAATTTAATCAAACATTATTGCTAATTATTTATGGGCACTTCAAAAAATTTAATAAACTATTTTTCATGTAAAATCAGTTGATTTAAGTATAAAATTTTAGGGGGATTTACATACAGAACACTGAATTCATCATAAATTACGCATTTCACCATTTTTTAGTAAATATTACACATACCACACTCTGTTTATGGGTTTTATATTTCTATTATAACAATAGAAATGTAAATAGAGTGTGATATGTGTAATATTTACTAAAAGATAGTGAAATGCATAATTTGTGATGAATTCAGTGTTCTGTATGTAAATCCCCTAAAATTTTAATAAAAAAATTTATGAATATTTATAACTTTTATCTAAACTTAAAGCATGTCAAATGCCCCAAAGTCATTTTATCTCGTATCATATACCATTATATACAAAATTTTAAATAAAATTAATTTTATTTATGTCTCCATAAATTTCAAAATAAAAATGTCGCATGAATCACGAGTCATTGATTACTTTTACTTCCCCTGCATATATTCTATTTGCTCTTCATCTTGCTATGCTCGCGCCCATCAACTCTTTAGTCACCTCGTGTACGAAGAAAGCAGATGCTTAGGAGAGAACGAGATCGAAAGCTTTCGACCCTAGGAAGTAATGTTACATTACTTTCATGCTATCTAGCTTTATGATATGGTGAGGATCCCCATTGTAAAGTGTTAGTGATGCTTTACTTTCTATCATAAAATTGAATGGAGAGAAATGGAGAGGAGGAAAGTGGCAGGGAGGAAGATGAAGAAAGGCTTGTTTTTATTCATGGAGAAGCCTCTTCCAATGTGCAAGGGATGAGCCACTAGGCCCACTATGCATATTTAAAGACAGACTCATATTCGTTTAATTAGTTAATTAAATTTCATTTGATCTTTAAAGCTCTGTTTGGTATGAAGATCAAAATTAAGATCAAAATTAAGATCAAAATTAAGATCAAAATAGTACTAATTAAAAAATAAATAAAATAAAATTTTATTATATTTTATATAAATTTTAATATAAAAAATATTATTTTATATTACATATTCAATTATTTTTAATAAAATTATGAATTTTATTGTGAAATAAAATTAATAGTTTTATTAAAAATAATTGAATAGTTGAAATAAAATACTATTTTTATATTAGAATTTGTATAGAATATAATAAAAATTTATTAATTATTATTATTATTTTTTGAATTATTGCTAAGGCCTTGATTTTGGTCTAAGTTTGTTTATGATATCTAACATTAAATAAAATATGTAGCAACCAAATATAACATAGCACAAATAAACTGACCTCATGGTTTAAATTTCAATGAGTTAGTAACACATAATCTGAGCTAGTAATTTAATCTAGAAATTTTGAGTTAGAATTCAGGTCGACTTTAGTTCACATTTTTTTGATGATCAAATTGGTTTATAAGATTGAGTTAAGAGTTCGATAAGAACGAGTAACTTCGCAACTTTTTAAGAAGCTTTTGTGCTTTAAATGAGTTGAGATGGCACGTTAACTACGATGATTAGGTCGTTAAAAGTTTTGAATTGTTTTTTAAATGATTTAGATTTTATTCGAGTCGATATGATTGAGGTTCGAGTTGAGCCAAACTATCTGTTTTTGCCACGACCCTGTTTGGCGCGAGGACCAAATCAGGACCAAAGTGATACTAATTTTAAAAATAAGAATAATAATAATAAATAAATTTTTTAAATTNTTTATTATTATTATTATTATTATTTTTTAAATTAGTATCATTTTGGTCCTGATTTAGTCCTCGTCAACAGAGCTAAATTTTTTTTGGATATGGCAGCTAGCATGCAAAACTTTTGATCCCACTTAATGGATATACTATTTATTGGGGAAAAGTTTTATATTTATTTTTTATTTTTACTTTTCAAAAATTAAAAGTTTTATTTTTTACTTTATAGTTAAAACTTTCATTCTGATCTTAAATTTTTATTTTTTTTAATATGTTTTCAAAATTATTTATATGTTCCAAATGGCTTAATGTGTACTTCAGAAAAGATATGTGTGATCAAAAAAATCATGTTGTGTTATTTTTGTGCAATATTATTTATAGTGTCCACAGTAAGTCATCAGTAGGTTTCTTTCTAACTTAAGTAATGACCACAGAACATTTATCAAATAAATTATTTGATATTTTTGTGGTACATAAAGCTAGCTTTGTCTTCAGAAGGCAATAGCCGAAGATAGTATGGTACTCGAGAAAGTATGGATAGAGGTTTGGACTCGAGAAAGTCATATTTAGTTATACTTAGAGGGTGAGTTGCCGCATGACAATCAAAACTGTAATGCGTTTTACACTTACAACGACATATCCGGAGTTTGAATAGATTGCGATAATAGGAGATGAGATAATGCTACTCAAAGAATTAGGTTAGGAATAAGATGAATAAAAAAATACGTTTGTTGGGTATACTTCTTTATGTGAGAACGCAGAAAAACTTGAGGACATCGAAGAGAGCTGCTCGTTGAAGTTTTTTACGAGCATTGAAACCTCGATTGAGGTCATCTATTCGATGGAGTCGAAGAACTTCGACGAGATGACGAGGAATTAAAGAGTTTGTCAAATATTTTCATGTGCACGTGTGGAGATCTCTGTTCACACGTGTTAATCCTTTAAGAAAGAGTTGAGCGTGGAACCAACGCGTTCTCTCTTTAACACTTGACAAAAGGATATCTACATGCTTGTCAAAGGTTCCCCTTTTCTTTCTAACCCAATTATGATGTGGTCTAGTTGAGTTCAAAGCTCTCAATTTGCTCGTTACGTTCAAAATTTACTCGTATTTTATTCAATTTAAATTTTTTTGTGACTCTAAATTAACGTACTCAAAATAAAATAGATTCAACATCTATATAATAATACGTATTTAGACTCTTCTAATATACATTTGAGATATTTTACATATATGAATATATTATATAGAATATATTTTAAGAAAAATAATGGATAAATATGTGTATAATACATATAAATTACACGAAATAATTATATTTAATACATATTATATATAAAATGAAGCATTTAAATAGAAGCGAGATAATAAATTAAGGTTGAATCAAACTGGACTCAAAAGATATGAGTTAGAGCAAATTCGCTTAAACTTAACTCATTATCAACTTTCGTAGAGAGACGTTCTGTATATGAGTCCCTTCAAACAGGACTTATTGCTATCGATTCAATGATCCCTATAGGACGCGGACAACGAGAATTAATTATTGGAGATAGACAAACTGGTAAAACAGTAGTAGCCACAGATACGATTTTCAATCAAAAAAGAAAAAAATGTGATATGTGTTTATGTAAATACGTCAAATTCGACTAAGGCTGAATTAGCTCAAGAGCGACATTGACTCAAACTAAAAGTTAATTTTGAGTTAATTTGACTCAAAATAACTGAATTTTGAGTTAACTAAAATGCAATTTGAGTCTACTTGAAAGCAATACTTTTAGAAATAATATAATTTTAAAATTGATTACTATACTCAATGCATAACAATAATATAATAAAATAAAAAATAAATAATTATTATATACTTGCCTCACCTTAAAAATAATTTAGATCAAATAAGGCCGTTAATTTTACTCGAAGAATGAAGCTGTTCGAAAGTTAAATTAGATTTTAGATCAAATCAAGCTCAACTCGATCCCAATAAACTAACCAACAAACCATTTTTATAGTTCTAGATTTTTATTAATTCATCTTAAGCCAACATAAAATCGAATCAAAGATGACTCGAAATCATACCGATTAACAATTCAAATTATTTATATATATTTATATATATAACTAGATTTAATATTTTAAATTTTTTGTAATATGCAATAAAAGGTTTTCATAAAATTTTCTCTATAATTTTTAGTTCAATTTATTTATTATAAATTAATTTTCTTTATAAAATTTTCTCTATAATTTTCTCTACATAAGATTTAACTGAAAAATTAAAAATTAATCGAAGCTCAAATTAAGCTTGAATTAATAACATAAAAGCTAAACCTAGCTTGATCGAAATCGAATCAAGATCAAATCGAAAACTTACAATCCAATCTTGAACTGTGATAAGATCAGCTTGAGATTGAATTGTTAACAACCCTAAGATCAAGTCGTCCTTAATTCAAACCAACTTAAGTCAAAAAAAAAAAAAAAACCAACTTAAGTCAAATATAATTCGAAATTCAAGTTGAAATCATTATAATCGATTCCGTTTTGAGTAAAAAATCGAATCAACTTCAATCAAAAATTGCCAGTCCTGTCTGAGCCTAATGTGGTCCAACCCAATTGGGTCCGAGCCACTTCCAATTTGGATTCTTTCTCTGTCAACCCAATAATTATTTGCTCTTTTGTCCCTTTCAATTCTCAATCATATCTTCTTCTTCTTCTTTTTTTTTTGTTCTTGAATATCAATAGAATAAATAATTAAAAAAAATTATTTATTATTATTATTGTTATTTTTTAAATTAGTATCACTTTGATCCTGATTTGGTCCTCGCGCCAAACAGGGCTCTAATTAACTTTAAAATGCCTGTGAAGTAAAAAGTCTTAGTTTTGAATCGCGCAACTGCAATTTTCACGTGAATTAGAGAAGTTATGATGTTTCGAGGTAAAAAAAAAAAAAAAAACTTTGAATCACAAGAGTGTGTTTATTTAGCTAAATTTAACCAGATATATCACATCATACATAAAATTTAGTATTAAAAATTAATTATATTTCACATCATATATATAATTTAAAATAAAAAAATAACTTTATTTTATATCCCATACGCATACTAAAATAATAACTTATATCACATCCTTTACACGTCCTACATAACAGCTAATTTTATTTCATATCATTAACAACTGTCAATTAAAAATATATTCATTTAAGTTTAACTTAATCTTATTAAAATTAATTTTTGCAAATAGGTACATCACAAATCATAAATCATAACTTAAAACTTAAACTCTAAACTCTAAATCTAACGATGATAGTATAAGCACTACATCATTTCTTGCTGGTTGAGTTTTACTATTTAAGCTTGTTTGTTTGCAAAATTTAATTTTAAACTAAATTAAATTATTAAAAATTGTGAATAATGTGAAATAAAATTATGTGACAGATGTAATATAAATTAGTTATTATTTTAATATATATATGTAAAATATAAAATAAATTAACTATGTAATATGATATATCTATTTAAAGTTAAATTAGATTAATTTTAATCTGCCAAACAAACAGGCTTTAAAGACAAAAGAATAATTATATTTATTTTACGACTGATTGAAAAGGGATTATGATTGGCTGAGAAGGCTTTTCTAGCAAATTTCTACTTCCCATAAAGACAACAAGATAAGATCTTCATGTCATTCTGAGAATTAAAAGGATGGATGAATAGATAGATAGATAGATAGATAGATAGATAGATAGATAGATAGATAGATAGATAGATATACAAAGCAAATTGGAGAAGTGAAAGCTGAAAATATTGGATTCCTTCTTCCTTCCACAAGAAGACTCCTCCTTTAACTCAAGAATCTTTAGTCTTTCTGAGCATCAAGCATGAAAATCTTTTGCAAAGGACTCATCTTTTTCAACCTTTGATGATGCAACACCTACATGATATCAAACAAGAATTTTAAGTTAATGTAGATCCTAACTCATTTCTATGATCCCAAACTGTTGTTCAGTCTATGCTTAGAAAGTTACATTATACGATAAGCCTCGTTCAGATCAAAAATTTAAAACGATATTGATTTCTAATTAGAAATAAAGGTATGTCATAGATTCTAGGTTTCTCGCATCTATATCTATGGTTTAAGATAGTCGTGCAAAAACATACTTGGGGTACATAACTTTTTTTTTTCCCCGGTTGTTCAGTATGCAAGTCGTGTAGATTGGCCTTCAAAGTGTAAATCACATGTTTTGCATGACTTAGAGAAGTGGTGTACATAACATGACGCCTTATGCCGGTTAATTTATTCCCGATCATCGAAAAAAGTAGACATAGATATCCAGTCAGCACCAAACTAAAGCAGTTTACAATTATTGCTCAAACAACATCATACCTCAAAAACGTTATGCGAATTACTTGTATTGTTGAATAGCCTCTAATCGATAAATTGGATTAGCTTAACATGTAACTTTATTGTACCTAAAATTCTCTCCTCTCTATTACCTCTGAGGACCTAGATCCTATTGATCGGTGAACCTTGTTAATAGTATGCTCGAATATATTTTCATCAATGTTTTTAGGGGCATTAGCGTATACAACACCTTTTTTGCTAAAACTATAACCTAAAATTCAAAACACTAAAATTACTTTAATATTAAAAACTAAACCTTAAACCTTAAATCTTAAAACATAAAATTTAATTTTCATAGATTCACTATATATATATAATCCACTTTAAACTCAATCTGATGAGATGAAAACTTCTATTATGGACTTACGCAATACACAATAAGGTATGATTCATAAGAATGTATTAGCAATTTGTTTCATTTTTCTTCAAAAATACTATATAAAATATGTAATTTTATCAAATTTTAATATTCTGTATAACAATTATTCTATTTTTTTAACAGGGAAAAAAGAATTCTGTCCAAAGAAAAACCTGATAAATTGTTCGAGGCTAATTAAAAGGATGAAATATTCAAAACACTAATCAAAATCAAGTCTTTATTTAAAGTTGATAACTACTGAGATATACCAAAAAGTATATTTCTTCAAATAATATATCATCAGAATAATATTGAACCAAACAGCATCTTAGTTCAAACTCCCAGTTCAACAATCAAGTTGACAAAAGACCATTGTATCATTAGCATTACGACTTAGACATAGACATACATTGTTTTCCTAATACTACTAAAGTGATTACGATTCTATTAATGTCGCACACTAGCTCGCAAGATATGAATCTCAGCCTCTGGCAAATGAGTTTTCAAAGGAAACAATTTCGCAGTTTTGAAAGACCATTGCTCTAAGAATTCATTAACAAAAGACCATCATTTCAACATTATCAACAACTTCGAGCATAAAAGATACATATTCGACCTCTATATGTATCATTTGTGAGTGCTTTTTGGCTAATTTAGCACAAGAAAATCATGATTTTGTGAGTGATTGCTAGTAACTAATGAAATAACTACAGTTTTGTACAACAATCACACTTCAAAATTCATTAACAAACATCATCATTTCCTGAGGTGTCTTTCACTAACATCGCACATCGACGTCGTGAGCTGACGAATGGTAGACTTCAAACACTTCTGTAAAACGTTATCTTTAGACCAATTCTTCAGAGGTTTTATCTGCTAAGTCTGCTATGGTCATCAGTGCATATAGACCATTGACAAATATTCTAGAAACTGACATAAGAGATATTCCAACATAGAGAAAAGCTTTGGCATGCACAGTTTAAGTAGAGAGCAGGGGTAGCACAGTACATGAAGCTGCAGATGTCATCACTGCATGGATACCGAGTTGATCAGAAACGCGACAGGCAAGAATGCCTCCAAACATTTCTACATCGAAATGTGATGATAGTGTCCCCGCAGTGGAATCTAACATGTAAATGGTTGTTCATAGCTGAAATGTCAAGTTTTAATGGAATTTGTGGTACTTGTACTTTTCAATTAGTACAAGAATTGAACTCTTCCTAGTTGATAGCATTTGTTCTTCTGTTGAATAAAATTACAACCAAATCAGCTTCAATTCCTAGAATTCAAGCAAAATGCAATATAGTATGGCTCAAAACATGGCCTTGTACTCACATTAGTAAAGGAACCTAACTGGAGTATTATTAGAATGAACCTAATCAAGTTTAACTTATACAAAGCACAACCCAGAAAACAGATTAAGCATCCAATATGAAATTCTGAAAAATGAAACAGAAAATTGCAGGAAATTAACCAAAAAGAAAAAGGATAGCATAGTGAATTGAATCCAAGATACGAGTAAACAATAATACATTAGCCATGACCAGCAAAAACATTATCATCATCAGCTCAAAGCTAACTTGTTCTCTGTGAAGTGCTTGCAAACAATGATCCAAAATGTTGTTTGGAGATTGATTTAATGAGACGGAAACTTTTATTCAGCCTAAAAGCAACAAGAGCTAAAGTGGAAACATGCATGTGTGGTTGATGTAGAAAGGAAGCTAGTAGAGAAAATTACATGCCACTAAAGAGACAGCGAATGGAGCAACAGCAGGGATTTTCCATGCTCCAAGAAAGTCCACTACAGTATTCTCCAAACCCGTTCTTCCTTCCAGTAATGCCCTGTGATTCTATTCTTCACATTATGCATTATCAAGTCGCCTTCTTCCTCACAGACAGAAAGACAACAAACTCCAAAATGGTGCTAGAAACCAGTAACGGCAAAACACAACCCCCATCAAAGAGAGCACTAGACCCACTGCTAGAAAATAAGTGGAGACCAAAAGTACATATATATTGCCGTGATAGCTTGCACAAAGATCATGTACTTAAGCATATTATGAACATACTTCTTTCATTCACTTTTTGTAAACTCATGTACAACATAACGTAAATAATGCTGCTGATTTTTTCGCACACTTTGCTACGTTATGTGATTTTTATTAGGATAAGAGTATGCCCCTCCCTACTGATTTTTATAACATCCTCAAAAAGGAAGTTGGCTGACTCTTGTTCCATTCTATATTAGTTATAGTGTAACGTTATGGCAAATGCTAATTTTCCAAAAAAAAAGAAACTACCCCCATCCATATTCCAAACAAGCAGAAGAAATCAAGGAAACACATATAATCCCAACTGAAGTATGAGCGTTCTAAATACCCATTATCAGCCCTCTCCTGCTTTTACCAAACTAGTTACCCATTATAGCCACTACTGAAGGCCAGCCGGTAGATTAGAAAACACCAGCTAACAACCGCAATGCAAGTACTAAAAGTTATGAATGTTCAACCAATAGCCGAAACCAAAGAGAATAGTTAGTGAACCAGCACCCAGCATCCCAGCAGTAAGAAGGATTTGAAGGTTTATACAATCACCTAAATTTCTGGCAAAGTACATACCCAGTGAACACACAACAAGAGAGGCAACGCTGATCTCGCCAAAGCATGGTGTTCCCATTTTTACTGACAAATGGAGTCCAACCACTTCTTAGCTCTGGGATTTGTTTTTCTGCATTCAGAATTCTAAGTATGACCTTGTCCAGTACAAAGAATTTGGTTGCTTTGCTTCAGGATTAAGAACACCTTTGACATTGTTCTTGGTTTTTCTAGTGGCACGGAAGCCGGAATATCCAAAGAATGTCAAAATCAGAACTAGAATTTGCACGTTCTGAAATTGAGTGCAGCTTTTCTGAAGCAGTTGATGGCATAAAGTGATTGAGTGCAGAGCTTGGATCTTCTCATTAGTATCTGGTTTATGCCGGAGTACAAAAACATACTCTTGAAGATATTCAACTCACATAGCATGTCTCGGGTTGAGTTTCTTTTGCAAGTTTAGGTACCACAAGGCTTCATGATCAAAGAGGATAAACTCCTAGGGTATGAGATTAGCCTTTAATGTCTGAGGTCTTAAACTACAGCATAAAACTTCTCATTATAGGTGAAGTATCTTTGCTTGATGCTATTAATTTCTCACTGAAGAATGCTACAGATTAACCTTCTTGACTGAGGACTCTACTTATAGCAACTCCCGAGGCATTACAAGATACCTCAAAGACTTTGGAGAAGTCTAGGAGTCATAAAACTAGAGCTGTAGACATGCAAGCCTTAATTTCAATGAAAGCTTTTACTGCTGCCTTTATCCACTCAAAAGCTCTATTTCGGATACAATCTGTGATAGGAGTAATGATAGTGCTAAAACCTTGTATAAAACATTAATAGAACGTAGCTAAACCATATAAATTATGGACGTCATGAATGTTATGAGGTTTTGGTCTTTCAAATATGGCACGAATCTTCTCAGGGTCACCTGAGATACCATCAGGGAAGATGATGAATCCTAAGAAGACTACACAGTCGGTGAGAAAGACACTTTTTATGATTCGTAAATAGACTCTTCGCTTTCAAGACTTGACAGATCTGATGAAAGTCGTTTAGGTGGTCCTTTCTAGTATGACTGTAGATTAAACTGTCAAAGTACACAATGGCGAAGATGCCAGTAAATGATTGTAATACTTGTGTCATCAAATGCATAAAAGTATTAGGGGTATTGGAAAACCCAAAGGTCATGATCATCTACTCATATAGTTCATCCATCGCCTTGAAGACTATTTTTCATTCATACCCAAGCCTAATTCGGACTTAATGGTAGCCACACTTTAAATCAATCTTCTAGAATATAATAGCTTCTGGCATCATATCTAGCATATCATCTAGAGGTGGAATAGGGAAGCGATACTTTATAGTAATTTTGTTAATAGCACAGCTATTTATGCACATCCATCATGAGCTGTCTTTCTTAGGAGTAAGAAGGGCGGGGACAACACATTGGAATCAGACTCTCTCTTACGAACTCTTTTCACAACAGTTCATTGACATGCTTTTCTAATTCCGCATACTTAGTGAGATTAAGGCGATAATGAGGCAAGTTCGGAAGGGTAGATACCGGAACAAAGTCTACAACGTGAGTTGACTTATCTGATGATGAATCAAGAGCAATGTTGACTTAACTGGCACTTAGAGGAGATCAAGTAGAACTCTAAATCACATTTAGAGGTATCTCTCATCTCTACATTATCTGTTGTTGACTAAATTTAGTGAGCTAGAGTATTATAGTAAAGTGAAATATACGGAAGATTTTGTTTAGTAGGAGTTAACAATGCATGATGAATTCGACTATGATGAGAACAAGAACATGGAAGTTGACTTTGTTATCAAATGAAAGGAGAACACTGTAGAATAAGTGAGTGTATGAAAATAAGGAAAAGGCCGATGATAGAGATACAAGGCACGGTTGGTGGTAAAAAAATTTCAATAGAAAGAAAGATATTCACTATACTAAGATAGTTTCACCAATTGTTAAATTGACTACCATTAAGGCAATATAGGGTATTGTTGCAATGAAAAATATAATTGGAATAGTTGGATGTAATAACAGTGTTTCTCCACGATGATTTCGAGGAAAACATCTACATGATGCATCCAGAAGGATTTTTGGTATATTATGAAGACAAGCTGGTGTAAAAATTGAAGAAGAGCTTCTTTCGTCTTAAGCAAATTTTGAGGTAGTTTTATATTGTAGATGTTTTGCTTATTTTTTAAAGAGTGGATATCTTATGTATATAAAAACACTAATAGGGTGGTTGACTTTGTTACCTCCATAGCCTGTATTGAGGATCTAAGGTAGGAAGGGGTTATGTTCCGAACACCTAAGTTTTCTACAGTTCTCTTTGAGGGATTGCTCCTTTTGTATTTGACTTTTTGCTTCTTAATCCATTATAAGACAAGGCTGAATTTTAGAGAAATAGAGACAAACAAATTGCAGTCATCAAACATCTCCAGTCCAAGAAACCCCAAACGAACCACATTTGTGTTTCGATGCTCATCTCTAGAGAAGCTCAATGGTCAAGTTAGGTTGCAGAATTGCGTATCCGCACATGATCATGCAAGACAAATAAAGGTCCCACACATATTTTCTAAATCAAGTCGGATCATTTGGGAGGCTCCACTAAATCTAGTATTTAATTCAGTTATGGGTCAGCATTACTATGAAACACAAGTACAATACAATGATACGAATATGATAAGATATGAATATGACAATACGCCAAATTTAAAAAAAGTAAAATACAAATATGTCAGGATACGAATATTATAATTGTGTATATAATACATCATATTGTCATATTTAAGATGTAAATTTACGATAGATCATAAAATTTATATATCTTGTTACTATAAATTTTAAAAATATTTTTTAATTTTTTTGCAAATTAATTATATTTTTTCAAATATTCTTGGTATCACTAAAAGCAATATTATAAACAATTCAACTTGAAAAAATAAAAATATTCTTCAACAACTATTGAATTTAAAAAAAATCTTAAATTAAAATAATATCATAAAATTTATTTAATTACTTCCAACCTATCACAGATTATTTAAATGAGTTGAGTGTTTAAATATACATCAGTAGATTAATTTCAGTTTCAATTTAAATCCAACCCAAATTAATTGACTCGATGCAAACAAGATATAATTGAAAATAATATGATATAAATTCAGATGTACTGACTTGATCAAAGTAGATACATGCTTTCCTCTCTTCGAGTCTCTAATTAAATAAATAGACAAAATAAAAGGCCAAACTCCAATCTTCTTCATAATATAAGCTTGATTAAGATAAAAAAAAGTGATTGATGTTCAACAAAAATAAATACAATATCAGTTGAGGTAGAAAAACTTGATGATATAATTGCTTACGGATACCAAATCTTTTTCTATTATCGAAACACTAGCATGTGTAAAGCTTTCTGCGATCTCAATTATATGAACTTAGTGTATCTCTCACTTTTAATATTTGAATCTATATATGAGTTATGTTTTATGTACAAGATAGTTTTTTTATTTTTTATGGTATGGGCAAGACCAACTGTTTCAATACTTTTTCTATAATTAGAAGTATCAGAAAGTATTGGATAAGGATCAGGCAAGTATTAGATTTTTAAAAATTAGAAAAAATTGATAGGTCACGTGACATATCAGATACGTATCGATGGAGTATTGAGGGGTATCAGTATTCGATATAGATACGATACGGATACGTTAGATTTCACAAAGTATCGACACTTCATAAGTCTATTAGAGGCAATCATGGAGATTAAGGGCTATAAATAGACGAACAAATGAAGAGCAAAGGATTCCAGAATGGACATGATATGAACATTCCTTTTTCAGCTGCACCCTCTCTTCTGACAACCTACTCGCCAAGGGGCTTTCGACGAAAACACGAGAGGCCTCCACTGTAACATCCCGTGATATCAATGTAGAGGTATTGTCCGCTTTGACTTTAGAAAAACTGCGTGACTTGAGTGCTTCCCAGGAGGTCACCCATCTCAGTACTATTTCAATCCAAGCACGTTTAACTATAGAGTTTTTCATCATTAGCCTCACGATTTTGCCCCAAAAAGTGCTTCTACCATTTGAGATCACGTTATCTACTTATACAACTTAGGATGTTCCTCCCTTTCCGATGTGGTACGATTCATTCCTATGCCCCTCTCATCACTCATTATTTGGCCTAGAAGCTTGCCAGGAGCCGCATTTTGCCTCAGTGATTCCTTTCTCTTAGGACATCACCCGACGATCACTCCCCTCTCTTTTTGATGTGGGATGATTCATTCCTATGCCCCTCTCATCACTCATTATTTGACCTAGAAGCCTGCCAGGAGTCGCACTTTGCCTTAGTGATTCTTTTTTCTTAGGACATCACCCGACGATTACTCCCCGCCCTCTTCGGCTACGGGCGTCACAGGTCTACCAGCTTTCACCTGGTTCGAGGAGTGCCTTAGTGATTCCTTTCTCTTAGGACATCACCCGGCGATCACTCCCCGCCCTCTTCGGCCACGGGCGTCACAGGCCCACCAGCTTTCGCCCGGTTCGTCCTCGAACCACATCGTACTGTGGGAGGTCGGCTTTGATACCATATTGTAACATCCCGTGATCTTAATGTAGAGGTATTGTCCGCTTTGACTTTAAAAAAACTGCGTGACTTGAGTGCTTTCTAGGAGATCACCCATCCCAGTACTACTCCAATCCAAGCATGCTTAACCATGGAGTTTTCCATCATTAGCTTCACGGTTTTGCCCCAAATGGCATTTGTAACATTTGAGATCACGTTATCTACTTATACAACTCAGGATCTCCCTCCCTTTCCGATGTGGGACAATTCATTCCTATGCCCCTCTCATCACTCATTATTCGGCCTAGAAGCCTGCCAGGAGCCGCATTTTACCTCAGTGATTCCTTTCTTTTAGGACATCACCCAACGATCACTCCTCGCCCTCTTCGGCCACGGGCGTCGCATCCTCCTCCTCTCTGAAGCTTGTCTCGTCTCTTTGTATCTTTCCACCTAATCTTTTACTCTTTGTGCACCGTTCTTTTGTGGTGGATCTTCAAAACCACCAAGATGGCGTATTATTTTTCCAGAATCAACCAGATTTCCACATAAAAACCTGGCATCCCTATTTTTCCTCTTAATTTCTTATTTATTTGTATCGACCTATTTGTTCGGTGATATTTTAGGTCAACATTAACATTAACACGCTGAATGACCTAGCAGAATAACTACCAATTTTCGTGGAGCTATTGACGAACATAAAAGTGCTTAATAAATTTTCTCAAGATGAACCTATACTTCTAATTTGAAAATGTAACAGGAATAAATACGGAGAATATGAAGCAAAACTCCCGAAACAAATATTAAACAGCTCTTCTTCCATTAACAGGGCAATCAAGCGGAAAAAACCACTATACAGGATCCACTGGCGAGGAAATTCGCCTCCGTTTCTAAATTGGATGCGATTCCAAGCAGAATGACTCCATCAGAAGTGAAACGATGGGAAAGGGTTCGTTCATCCGACGAAACAAAGCAAGGATGCCAGGATGGCATTACCTCAGAGAAACTAAGAGAGAGTCGACTTACATAGTTTGGATATATAAACTGTAAGCTAATGGAAGCTCTAGTAAGTAGAGCTGAGCTATTGGATTTATTATATGTTAAAAGAGGAAGAGGAAGACTAAATAAGATATGATAAGTGATCATTAAAAAGGATCTCACACTTGTCATGTCTTATTTAGTCTTCCTCTTCCTCTTTTAACATATAACAAATCCAATTGCTCAGCTCTACTTACTAGAGCTTCCATTAGCTTACAGATTATATATCGAAACTATGAAAGTCGACTCTCCCTTAGCTCATCCTCAACTGAGTAATGGAAACAAAAGTTTTATGTAGCCGACCCCACCTAGTGGGATAAAGGTTCGGTTATTATTGTTGTATCAGGTTTTTCCCATATATTTCTAGCACAAGATTTAAAATAAGTTCTGTACAATGCTATAATTTCTAATAAGCTTACATGTGAGAGAGCGTGTAAGTATGTGATATTTTTCTTAGATCATAACCTATTATCTCAAGCTTTTAGGTCAATTAATTACTAGTGGTTTAACTCATCCAAATCATAGAATTTACATTTTACACACTAAGAATGCATAAATATTAAAATTTAAACATGATGATTAAGTGTTGTCGTTGTATTTAAAAAATAATCTATTTCAAAAAGTAATTTGTTGCAAAAAAATAATTTGTTGCAAAAAAATAATTTATTCTTTGCTTCGTAAGAATGGTGTGACGCAAGCAAATATTCAAGTTTAGTATCTAATGTATGCTAATTTTTTAGATTGAAAGATGATCCGATCTTTTCCAACCTAGCCGACATTAAAAATAATAAAAATGTAATTTCTTGACTACCACATTGAACAATCAAAGTGTGTAAAATGTAGTATTTATGCATTTTGAGTACATACAATGCAACTTCGTGATTTGTAATGTTAATATGTACATAAATAAGTTCACTGTAACATAAGTTAAGTTTCTCTTGTTTTAATATTTTATTCGGCCCTGCGATCATTCTTTCAATCTCTATCGAAGCTTCCGTCTTCTTCCTTCCGCTCGAAAGTGGCAGCCGCCGTTGCTTCCGGCAAAAGAGGCTCTCCGTCGAAGCATCGGGAGATTACTGCTCAATAGGCCCAAGGTCGTGTTAGCCTAGTAAATTACAACAATGCCCTCCTATTGGATTAAATATAATAATATTTAATCATTAGCATGCTATGAATAGCGGAGTATAATTTAGAAATCATTTGATTTAATATTATTTTAGCATTATATCATATTATTTAGAAAAAATAATTATTTAATTTAATAAAATTTATAAATATATTTTTAACTTATAAAAATATTAATTAAAAAATAATTTCTAGATTTATAATATAACATTAACATAATAATAAACTAAATACCATATTAATCATATTTGAACTCATCCAGAGCATGTTGAGTTACGATTATAAATATAATTGTAGAACTTATACTTGTTCTATTAGAGGTAGGTTAGAATAAGTTAAATAAATATGAGTATAAATTGTCACTCCTATAATTATAATTAATAACCAGTTATATTATGAATTTTCATGAATCATATGCAAAATGGCTTGGAATAATCATAAATAGTACTCTCCATTTACATTTTTTATAAATAATGAAGCTAACGTGATACTATTGCCCCACGGAATTCCATTTAGATTCAATATTACAAAAACTGAGTTGAATTAAAAATTGGTCTATTATTTAGTTCATGATCAATCAGTCAGACCAATCATTGGACTGATTGAACTGATAAATTATTATTATTTAAAAAAATTTTAAAAATATTATTATCCACTAAAAATAGCATTTAATATTCATAATAATAAACTTATTTATTATGATCGTGAAACTCAAAATATTATGAAAAAAAATTAACTTATTATAATTTAACTTAGTCTGATATACAATCTAGTTTTAAAGCAATTTTTATGTCCAAAGCTTAGACTATCAGAAGCAAATCTTCAAAGATTATATGTGTAATGAGGGTAAATTTGTGCAGAAGTAGCACCTAGGGCCAGATCATCTGGCCCAGATATTATAATTTTTTTTGGTTTTGATATAATCAGACAATATGCTAATCGTTTAGTTCAAGGTAATTTTTTTTATCCAACATAAATTTCAATTATAAAAAGTAATTTTATTTCAAATTTAATATAAATACAAATATTAAAATTTAAAGAATTTTATATTTTATATACTTTTTAATATTAAAATAAAATAAAAACAAAATATTTATTTTTTTGTCAAAAAAAATTCGAACCAACAATCAATTGGGCGAGATGATCTGATTTGATTTTTATGACATTGATTTCTCTTCTAAGTGGACGTGTGAAATACTGATCCCAAGTCCCAATCGGGTTTTCTTTCACCGGAGAGCTGGAGCTCGGGAACGAATGGGAGACGATGGGACGTCGGAGTACGAGAAGCATAGAATCGCCAGGATTTCGGAGAACAAAGCGAGGATTGAAGCTCTAGGGCTTCCCCATCTCGCCTCCGCTGTACTCGGAACCTCTTCGCAGAAAGTGCGGAGCCTGGAGAAGAGGAAGGGAAAGCGCCGCGTTGGTGCGGACGATGACGAAGATGAGGAGTACCGGCCGTCAGATGACGACGTTGGGGACGAAGAGCTGGAGGATTGCGATGGGGGAAGTTCGTCGGACCATGAAGAAGAGGAAGAAGACGCCAGGCCTTCTGGCTGCTCCGGACGAAAGGTTCCACCTTCTCTTTTTTTTTTTTGAAATTTGAAGGCTTATGTGGTGAGAATCTTGGGACCTTTATTAGTACTGCAAGAGACCTCTATGTTTGGTTCTTGCGAGGCTTCTTTGAGCGAAAGTCCTAGGCTTTCAAGGAGCAATGGTAGCTTATCAAGTGATCTACGAGATGCTAGTTTACCTCTTGGCAGGTTTAGAAAACAGTTAAACAAATTTTATTTGTGAGGATCATATAGGAGACCTCTTGGCAATCAATTTCCTTGAGAAAGATGTGTTTCCATTACTATCCAGGCTTCCAAATTGTCAACAGTGATATGATGGAGGTCCCTATTCGCAATCTGCAAGCATGGATATCATTTCTAACGACCCAGTTGTTCCATGGAGCTTTTATGAACTTTTCCTTGAGAAATTTGTAATCAAATGAAATCAGCTATTTGTTCAAATTTTCAGATTGATTGCTTTTGATTTTCATATTTGTTTTCTGCTTTGAGCTTAATCATGTAACTGCGGCACTTCTTTCATTGTCAGAGATCGTACCTTTTGATTAGCTATGCTATAATTAATGAAACTATTTGATTCAGTTGTCTCCTGGATCATGCAATTTAGCTTACCTACCTGCTCTTTTTATGTTCTGAGGTAAGAAACGTGATTCCTCAAGTACTGCAAAGGCTAAAGAAAGCTCATATGCAAGGAAAAACCTTTACCAATCTGATATTCTTGATGATGAAGCCACCTTAAAGGAGGTAAACATGAGGAGGTGTAAAAATTGTTTGTATTGTTTCTTTCAGTAAGTCACAACAATTTTTAATAAAATTTCATGCAGGCAATTGCTCTGTCTCTTGGAGTAACAACTGATGATCATGTCGGAGTGTTGAAGAAGATTTCTCATAGTTCTAGTGCAAATTTAGTGGATGCCTGTGCTCAGGGGAAGAGAGGCAGATCAAAGTCACAAGAATTTGCTGGAAAGAAAAAGAACAAAAAATTGGTTTGTATTTCTGCAAGTTGTTTAGAATCATAGGTATAATTTCAATCCACTAATCTTGTTAATTATTATTGATTTCTTCTTTCACAGAACAAGACTCGAATTCAACTAACTGAAGATGAAGTAGTGGCTTACTTCTTTTCATTTGATGGTATTGTTCATACCATTTTATTTATCTAGTTCTCTGTTTTTGGAAAGATTTATTTCATGTATCCTTTTATACTTGGTTCATTTGCATATCTTGATTGCTTGGTTCTTAGTTCTTTATATTACTTACCATCTGTTATTTGTAGTCCTAACCACAGTCCACTCTTCCTTGGCGTTTCTTTTACTATTCAATTCAATAGTTAAACAAGCAGCAAGAAGAGAAATATTGAGGGAAAGCAGTCATCATCAAAAGGTTCATTAAAGTATCAACATATTGCTTCAACTTGATTTGGAGGATTTCTGAAGTGGCCCTATGTCTTAAATGATTGCTTGGAGGCTGCGGATGCAATGCACTATCTGAAATTTCTGTGCAACATATCACTTGTATTTAGGATTTTAATGGTCACAGCTGCCATAGTAACTACCTCTAAGGATGGTGTTTCTTTTGTTTGATCTATTTTATATGACATATTAATGACTAGCATACACATCTTTAACTCAAATAAGCTACTGTTGCTTGTTATTTCCCCATTCTAGAAAATTCTCCACATTACCACCTGTTGGTGAGCATGAAGGGTTACTAGGATGTCACGTTTTGCTTGAAATGGTTATAAGTATCCTTGGATGGTTCATGGTAAGTGAACTATGCCAAAGGTTTCGATAAACTTTTCATCGACTCATTTTCGAAGTTCTCATAATCTACGTTATAATTAGCCTTTCCTATGCAGTCTTTTAGTATTTTGTAGTTCTACCTTGCAGAAGCGGGGAAAGGCTACATCACACCTAGTGACTTGAGGAGAATAGTGATTGCTCATGATTTTAGCTGGACAGAAACAGAGATTGCCCATATGATTTATTCCTTTGATAGCGATGGAGATGGAAAGGTTAGTGCATTAATATATTATTTTCTTATTGCCTTTTCACATATTGATTTGGTGTTATGTTTGTCATGTTGGAAATGCACATAAGCAGTGATATCATATTGGTAGTTCAAGAAGTTGTGTTGATATAAGTGAGATGGCCCCTACCCACTATCTTAAGCTTTTGAGTTAATGAGTATCCATTCGCTTGTATATTAGACTCAATTTGAGCCTTGTGGTATTTCCCCTAACATGTCACAACTCACAACCTCTTCATTGTGTTCAATTTAAGGGTAGCTTATTTGTAGTTAACCTCGTACTGGAAAATCCTCATATTTACCTACAGTTCACTAAATATTTGACAATGAGATTTTATCTGCCATTATGTTAGTTTCCATATGATACATGTTAGTATTAACCTTACTATGGTTAGCTTAGGCATTACTCAGGCCTGATTTCTTTGCATTCCCTGCAACCCCAACCCCTCCCAATTGCAACTTCGATAGTGAAGACTTGAATACAATCTCAGACTAAGGGGGAGCATAGGTAGGCTAGGGTTTATGAGGAAGCTGATGCAATTTTAGGCCAATCAAAATTGTAAATATAAATACATGTACATGAAATATTGTGCCAACATGTTAATTTTCACTGACAGAATTTAGTTTGAGGGCAAAGCATGATATACTAATAAAACTTTTGAAGTTTTTAGGTAAATACTTAGATTTTTACTGCCAAATATGTGATTTTTGTGGCATGTTTGTGATTCCCCTTATATGTTGATGTTCATGAAAATGGTCTGTGAAAAGCATGCTGCTTCATCTGATACATGATCCCGGAACCCTTTTTCATGTTTCGAATTTAGATGATTCTGATTTGAGCTCCGTAAGTGAGCAGTTCATGAAATTTTTTGCTGTCATTTTGTGATTAAATTTCATAACCTAATTTTTTGATTGAAAATCATTAGGTTGGTTTAGGTATCCTATACTTTGTCTTTGAAGGAATTCTGACAGCTCTGAATTCAATTAATTGCCCAAAAGGATTCTTTTAAAACTTTTCAAAAGACATTGATATATGCCATTCATGCTACGTGAGCTCAATTGTATGCCTTTTTTTGGAATTTTTTATAATTTTGAATGGAGTTTTGTTTTTACAGTAATTTTTTTTTATTTCAACACTTAACACTACAGTTGCCTCCCACCCCACTTAAAAATTATGATGGTAGTGTGATTCGAACTTGAGACCCATTGATTCTTAGGCAAACTCCTTTCTCACTGGACTAGGAGAACATTACGTTTTTACAGTAATTTTTTATAGTACTTATAGAGAGAAGGCCCCTCGATAGTGATTTCTTTTACCAACTTTTACCAAATCAGAATCCAATTCGGTCCATTCTAATAAGTTGTGAGTTGTTTCAGCACAACTGTTTCAAGATAAGTTGAAATGTATTTGGAACCAAACTGCTATCCAAGCTTCCTATTTGTCAACTGAAACTGTGGAATCTTTTGATTGTTTCTTGATTATCTATGAAATTGTTTAATTTTTTGCAGTTGAGTTTGGAAGATTTTCAGAACATTGTATCAAGGTGTAATATGATGAAAGGATCTCAAGAGTGATCCTATCTTTAATGCAGCAGATATACTAGTACTTGGATAGTTGAGAAGAAATAATGTTCATGATTCAGAAGTAATTCGGGTAGATTTCTTTCGGGTTCCCGATTGTGTGGAGGCATGAACGGAATGATCTTTGTGAATGAAACTATGTGAGGCGAGGCGAGGCGGGATCTTGAATTTAGGAGTCCCCAATTTGTAGGACTTAAATGCAAAAGGAAACCTTATTTGTATCACTGGGATGCAATTTGCCCAATATTTGCCTTCTTCCTGTCCTAATGACCCATGAATGATTTGGTGATTGTGTATAGGACGCTAATGCTTTGTATATAATGCTTTTGATAATCATATATATAAAATTTTTATAATGTTTTTTTTTTTAATCATTCGATCCTTCGTCTGTTCTCTATAAATGTATACATGGTGCAGTCAACAAGATGCAGTTCTTGAAGTTATATACTGTAATTTATATGGAACAACAAGATGCAGTTCTTGAAGTTGGCCTTAGCCTGATGTCGACCTGCTCACCCTCCAGCTTTTTATCAGTTGACGTGAAGTGATTGAATTCGAGTCCGAACGCATAATGCATAAGAGAGGGGTCTGGGTGACCGGGTCCTTTTCCAACCTCCGCTGAAAATGCTTCGTTCCCCTAAGGGCTGACTCTGTCTGTAACTCACTAGAGGCTCGAGAAACAAAGAGAAGATGTATACGAATCAAATATCCAGCAAAAGGCCTTCCTCGTTCTCTGTTTTAGATAGAATGATCCGATTATCCCTTATCTTGGATATGCATATAAAACGTAGGAACAATGGATGCAACTTACAAAAATTAAAATTGAGGACTAATAAGCAATACAGAAATACCAGTCTGACGAAATGGCAGATTGATGGCGTCCCATAAACTTGGCTACAGCAAAAGAAGCAATGAGAACTATAATTATCACTCATTAAGATGCCAAATGGAAAATTTTCAAAAAACTACCTCTCATTTTAGGAACATTTACATACTGCCGGATAAAATTTAACATATTACATTGCACACAGAGGAGTTTTATCTTTTTAAGATTTCTATGACATGTACGTAAAATTCTCATTATTTTGCCATCATACTCATAAATATAATTTTTTTTCTTTTGTCCTTATCAGCATAGATCGCATTACACAAAAACAACTTGTATTTTATGAGTGCAACACCAATTGCGACAAGTACAAAGTCGTATTTTTGAAATACGGCCAGCGTCGATAGACAAAACATAATGAAGTCGAAGTTACATTGGGTAAAGACTAGTTTCCAAAAATAAATTAAAAAGGGAATTTTTGAAAATTATCCCAAATGAGCAGGGATCAAGTAGACAAAAGTTCTGAGGGCCAAAAGCTATGATTTAACAAGGTAGCCAACAAGCACACCTAGCAAAGCAACGAACATCACAAACATGAACGAGAAGCTCCCGCCATGCTGTTTGCTTGTTTGACGCTTCAGCAGATCCTGGCGAGCATAAGACCGATGGAAATAAAGATCAAACTAATATTTAAGGAGATCGAAAATATACGTCAATTCACATGCATGCTACACAATGTTTTTCGTATTACATTACACATGCCCTTTTCACAAAATTTGCACTATGGGGTTATTGAAGAAGATATGCAGTGTAATTTTAAAGGAAAGATTATATTCAAGTTACTGAATTTAGAACATAATATCATACAAAACTATAATTTTAAAATTTTAATATTTGAGTTTCTGAACAAGATCTCAGTAAGTTCATTTTAATTTTTTTTAATATTAAAATTTTATAAAATACTTGAATTATCCCTTTTCTCTCCTCTTTCTCTATCTCCTCTTTGCCAATGTGGCCCACGACTGTAGGAGTGCTGCCGGCAAGTAGCTCGGAGAGAGATGAGGGGGGGCGGGTCGGCAGCCTACCCCTCCTCTACTCAACTTGATGCATGATATTTCTAAGACACTCATAGGATATTTTTGGGACACATACGAGATAAAATTGAATATATTTAATATTAATATTAAATTTATTTATTAATATTAAACATAAGACTTAAACCTATAAATACTTTTACCTCTTTTTTGTCTTTTTTTATTATTGTTAAAATTTTATATAATAAAATTAAAAATATATCTCTTATTATTATTATTATTATTAAATTTCACTTAATATAAGTTAAAATTTTAAGAAAACTAAGCTAAATCAAATTTCTTTCTCCTTCATTGCCCTTAAACCTCACGAAAATGAACAATCACAAAAAATTTAAAAACTCTGACTTCACCTCTGTCCTTCTTACATCTTAAACACCGAGAACTCTTAACTCCTCTTATTGTCATACTCGCAATGATTGTCTTGGTAAGAAAAACTGTATTTTTTCTTATTCTCCCACTCACTTTGTAAAGTAACGCTAAATCTTTTATCCCAAATTTCTTCAATGTCGACGTCTCTTCTTTAGTTCTCAACTTGATCTTATAAAATTTTTGTGCTACTTATAAATTATTTATACTAAAAAAATCAACTTTATTCTAAGTTTTATGCATTTTCCTAAGTATGAATTGTTAAAATTTTATCAATGTTGTATTTGACATATCATACCATGTCTATTTTATGTTTTGGAAAATCATCGTGTTGCCGTATCACCGTGTCGCACTGTGTCGTGTCCCTACGACCCCGTATTGTGTTCGTGCTTCATAACATATGTAATATTATGCTCTAAACTCAGGAACCTAAATGTAAATTACCCAAAGATTAATGCGGCATATGTAAAAATCCCTAACATAAAATAGTGACATACACATGGATTTCAATTTGCTGACCGTAGTTATCTTTTTTGTGCTAACATTGAGAAGCTGTAATGTTAAATTAATTTCACCTTATAAAATACCTTTTGGACTTTCCACTTAATCCATAAATATAAGGGCTATGTCTGTAAAGAGAGGTCGCATAGGCATAATAGACTTTTTAAAGGCCACGAGACCATTTACCTGGAGTTAAGAATAGTTGATTCCAAAAGTGCAAGTTTTGCTAATAATTGGGAGATAAATGTATACAATCTTAAATATTTTAGTGTATCAAATTCCCTCAATAGGAAAAGATGGCAAAAGTAACCTTTACAGAAAAGAGATGCAGGCATAGTTACTTAATCTGTACTGCTCAAATTTTGAAACAGCATGGCAGGAAATAGACCACAAACTTCGTTTTATTTTTTTTCATTTGCCAAGGAATAAAAGTCACAAACACAAGGATGACATCCTTACAACTCTACATAAATGTTCTGTGATTCAAACTTCGAACTTTCAATAGGGGCATTGTTTCCAAAAACAAATAAGTTATCTTGGTTTCGTCAATGCAACCCAATGCAATAAAACAAAAACAGGCTAACAATAATTTCATTTAGAAAATAAGAAGATGCCCAAACGCAAGTGCTTGAATATCAACAATCAACACTCGCGACAGTTTAACTTAAGCTTGGAAATCTATCCTGTAGCAATCTAGGTATGACCGTCAGAGATAGAAATTGAACTTTGACTCAGTTAGGTCCCATTCCTTAACCAGCCCAAACTACCATGGCCATTATATACAACAAGAAAGCTGTAATCTGAAGTCAGTAAATGGATTTCTCCTCTCCATTCAACCTTATTTAAAGCAATTTTCTCCATAATCACAGGAAAGTCAATATATGCATGCGGCCATACCCCATAGTCATTTTTTGTCTTTCCCTAACTATTAGAAACATGATTTTGACATCCTCATGTTTAAGTACAGAGACATTTAGAGATGAACGTTGGAACTAATCAAACTATCTTAAACATCCTTCCCTTATCATTTACAGGTGCCACACCCACTCTCTCTCCTGATGTTGTCAGTTGTAGTGTGACTACTAATACATTTGAGCATCCACATCTCAGGTACATCCATCTTATGAATATATACTTATCTGATCTGCCTTCTCTCCTACATGGCATAACTGATCAGATAAAAAACATAAGGTTTTCCCTTCACCATGATAAGCATCTTCCTATGACATATTTTGCTAAACTCCATTGCACTCATCTTCTCTTCATTATGAGATTAAAATCCTCCTCTACACTTCCTGTTAATTCTGACAATGGACTAAGGTACTTGAAGTTCTAGAATGATGATACTATTATCTTAACTCATCCCTCTTTCTTATGGCCATCAAATTTACAACCTATGTACTTTGACTTGTTTCAATGATTAAAGAACAATTCATTCCCCAAAAAAGCACTTTAGAAAGGAAAAAAAAAATGAAAAGGGCATTTATATACATGCCACACAAAACTTTAAATATTAGATTCTTATTTAAATACATGACACTTTATAATTCAAAATTTGTAAAGAGGGTAGCATGTAGGTAATATTCAAAGTTTTTTTGTGACATGTAGGTAATTGCCCCAAGCAAAAAATAGTGCAAGGTCAAATAAATAAGAGATATGAATACTGCATATTAATAGAAGAAAAATGGAGGGATTGCATACATGCATTCAACAATATATGCCAGAAATTATCCTATGGGATTCCTCTAAAGTTTGTATACTCACTAGCTCCTCTCGAAACTTATTATTCTGCTGCACAGCCTTGTTCTTCTCCTCAGTCAAACTTGAAATAAACAACGTTGCCTGCCAAATCAGGTTGAATTAGTAGAAAAATTCAAACTATTGCCCTTAAAATAAAGAGAAGATAACAAAGTTAAGAACCACATACAATTAGTGTCCACAAACCAGATAGAATATATGCATATATATTGGTGAAGTGTAAATAATGGCCAACGTAAACTAACAGAACTTTCTATAGGCATAGCAAAATAGGTATGCCATTTTTTAGGTTAGCAAACTAAATTGCTTGATTATCTAATAAGTTGCCTCCATTCAGCTAAATGCATGGTTATTACACATCACTGAAAATGTGGATATCCAACCAGGCACTGATTTTTCTTTTTTTCATACATGTCTCTAGGACCTGTACAATGTGGAACGATGAGTGTTTTGAGGAGTAATTTATTGAAAATTAGACCAAACAAACACTTAAAAGATCAACAAAGATTATGACAAATACTAAAGGATCGCTTCTCATAAAGAATGTTCAAGAGGAAACGAGCATCATCATTTAATTTTTACATGCAAAAAGCACCAGATTCCATCCAAACATCGTGATTTGTGAGTGCTCAACTAGGGTGACACTAAAATGGGTGAACTCATGGAAGTACTTGCATTGCACCTCTTTCACAAGGGGGAACTAAAAGGTCAGAACTTTTCAACTGTATATCAAAATAGAAACTATCATTACTGTCAATATCTTTATCCCAAATATTTTTAAAAGCAAATATAAGCAAAAACTTAGAATTTATATAAAGTAGTTTTTCACCAGCATCCAAAGCATTGTAGTTTAGTGAGACTGTTCAGATGTTCCAATCATGAAAAATGGTTACGGTTTCCACAAATTTGATGTCCAGAAAAGAATGCAACAACAATTCATATTCAGATTTAGCTTTGAAATTGACATGTTAAAAGTGTTTTTTTAAGTTTAATTTATTATTTCTAACCATCAGGCATAAATTCAATGGCTCTGGCATGCATTGTTTTATGGAAAGATTTAGAGTTTGCAAAAACCTTAACATTCACATATCCTTGTCTCATCAAGGATATTATGCATACTAATTATGGCCATTACAAATCTGAACATCCACATGCTGATAAAAATCTAAGCTAGCATAAAGTTTGGAGAAGCATCATAGGATGCCTTGGTGGTGTCGGATACATGTTGGATATAAAGCACAAAAACAACAGGGGACATGGGCATTAGAGGATTAGCAAAATACTAATTTTCACAAATTGGCACGTCATACCGAAGCAAAAAATGAATATATTACTGAAATAATGATTACCACAGTACTGAACTTGCACACCTTTTGTATCTATTTGTGGGTGGGTGGATAGGGGGAATTGAGGGGGCTTATGAAGTGTGAACATTACCTAATAGTGTCCAAATTTTGGCTATGAAATACACACCAGGACACGGAAACACAGAACAGGAAGGCAACCAATATTTTAAAAAACAAAAACAGACATATTTGAGTATGCAAAAATGTTTTAAAAAATGATCTAGAAATGAAAATTAAAAAAAGAACACAGTCACAGTTAGTCCTAACAAAATATGAAACAAATTGGCTAATCTGCAATGTTAAAGACAAGAAAAACATAAAACATGAAAACAGAAATTGTAGTTTAGTAAAGACATTCGCAGCAGAGCTAAAATACATCTGCCAACCTATGATAAAAATCTTGATAATAAGACCAACACCTAACATGAAGAAGCAAACATCCATATATAAGGACCAATGAACAAGAGATCCAGGTAAAACCAAAAGCATAGAGTATAACAAGACAACATCCACCACTATAAGTACAATGAGGGAGAGCGTGAAGGAAAATATGCGGAGGGAAAGTCAAGAGAAGCTAAGAACTTGAAGAAATATACAGATGGTACTCTTCATAAACATGAAGTCAATTAAACATTGTGATGTATGGCAAAGCCAGCTGAGCCTGGAGCCGATCAGTTTGGTATAACTTAGAGCAATATGCAAACCGGAAAGCCAAAATAGTAACTGCAAGGCAGAAAGATAATAATAATTCAAAGATTGAATTTGGATTAGTATGCAACATGAACCAAAAAAATCCTATTTTAGATAAAGAACAACCATAAGGTTTGGGCTTCCCCTCAATCACTTCAAAGGTATCCAAATCGAAAGAGCTTCCAGGAGGGAAAACAATTTCACTTCATTTTGGGCTCAAGGATCATAAAGAGTCGACAATAATATATAGGGTGAAGCTGGCCTTGCCTAAATAAAAATGAATAGAAAAATTGGATTTTGAAAAGAAGATAACGTTTGAAGATGCTGCTGATATTAAATCTAGAATTGGCAAGGGAGAATGTCCCCAAAGTAGTGGTTGCTTAGTGCTTACCCAATTCACTTTGTATGATTGTATCCACCTTTTACCTAATGCTAATGGACTCACAAGATGGAGCTAGCTGGCTCCTTATTTGCTCCAACCAGATTCTATATCAAAAGTTTATAGTGCCTTCGTAAATTGAAGTGGTGCCAGATTCTGTATCAAAACTTTATCCTGCCTTTTAAATTGAAGTGGATCGATTGAACACTCACAAATTAGAATGATCAGGAAGGATTAGAAACAAAAACTGAACCATTACTAGCTCTGGTTGGAGATCATGGATTTCTTCCTTAAGCTTCTTCCAGTTGGAACCTTCCAATTGCTTGCTTTTATATCCCCATAATTCTACTTAAATATGCAATCTAATGAAATGCCTTCTAAATTATTTTGAATAAAAAGTCAAAAATAGAATCAGATAGTCATTGAAGAGATTCGAATCAGTCTCTCCATGATCATGGCAATAACTACGCTTAGGGACCATTAAACAAAGCAGCAACTGATTTCACTCAAGTATTCCTTGGCAAGATTCTCTGCAAATAGGGGAGTATGAGAACACTCATATACAATTGAGGAAATAGTTCAAGAAATATTTGTTAAACTACTTTTGTTTCAAACATATTCAGCTAATATGTTTGATAGTTTTGGCAAGATTCTCTGCAAATAGGGGAGTATGAGAACACTCATATACAATTGAGGAAAAAGTTCAAGAAATATTTGTTAAACTACTTTTTGTTTCAAACATATTCAACTAATACTATATCACAGCTCCTCTTTTTAATAACTCACAAGAAAATTATTCCAACGGTGGAGATGTTGATTGTAAAAATAAGTTAACCCAAGAGGAAAGGCTTCCCACTTCCAAAGTAAAATAAAAGCTACAAGTAATCCAACTTCCATCACTTCCCACTTTAGCATTAACAGCCAACCCTATATGATACATGCTAGTGTTCCTAAATTAAGCAACCTTTTCTAGCATCTACTATTTGAGAGTCAACAGACAACATAAACCAGAAAATGAAGCTTCAAACAGCAAGACACCAACCAATCAGGCTTGATTCGACAGATTATGGTTACGACAGTAGCTATGAAAGCAAGATGAACAAACAATGGAGGCAGAAGTAATCCATGACAATCTGCCAAAACAGGGGAAGAGGTGCATAATAAGATGGTCTCTACAGTACAACATTAAAAAAAAAGGAAAATAGCCTCCACCATCATGCTGGTTTTACTTTTAACTACTTCAGATAGCTATAATACAAATCAGTTATAAGACAAGTGATGTTTACACATTTCCAATCCAATGGAATAAAGAGCTTATCATAATTACAATGCCTGCTTGGCATCATCTTGGTTTTATTCTCAACAGAGAAGAAGTTATGATAGTTGAAAAGCTCAGTAACATTTACACCAAAGCTCTGATTTAAGACAATCAACAAGCTGCCAAATATGAAGACAAATATGGTATGCAAAAAGATTAAAATGGTAACATTGTAAGCTAGTGCTGACCTCTGTTGGTTTCTCTTGATGTGAAACATCTGCTCTTGGTTGCTGCAATCATGAGATAGCAATCGTATAAGATCCCAATAGCGATAATGACTCCTAAACCTAACAAGAATAACCATCACAAATTTCACTCACCACACATAGTTCAGAGGCCGTCACATTGCCGTTGTCAGAAATAGAAGCCCTCGGTGAAGATCCCTCATCAGATCCCTCATGAACAGGAGATGGCGGTTGAGGTGGAGAGATATAGATGACCCTCAATTTGACCTCGTCAACTTTATTGCCTGACTCTCTAGAAAACTATATAACACCCCTTTCAATTTTTTGATTAAGATTCCATTAATCATCTTTACGTGTGTGTGCATGAGAGAGAGAGAGAGAGAGAGAGAGAGAGATCACCATTTCTGGGGTAATGTCCTTAGCTAGGGTTCCTGGATCAACAACACCACTCTGCACAAGAAACTTGTCCTTGCACTGCATATCAGGTGGAGCTTCCTTTTGTGCTTGCATGGTAACTAAACTCCCAAACAAAGATGAAACTTTAAAGATCTGAATATCACACTTTTAATACATGATACCTCTAACAATCAACCTACCGACAACATCACAGGTGGATCGAGGCAAGACAATCCCATTATTAGGCCTCACACAATACTTCTTCGGATTAGTCGTCTTAACCTAAATCGACATAATCATCAAAAGGTGTGGTAATTTCTTTGAAAAAAAACCTACAAAGCTAGGATCTCAGAAATAGTTTCTTCATGAAAATCATTGAAAGAAGGAAATGGAGCAAGAAATTGATTACCTTAAAAGCAATGTGATCATCAGATTGGTTGGATAACTGAAGCGAACAGGATATCTGCTTCCTTAATTCGACTACAAAAAATTCGCAGCAAAGGAGAGCAGATCCGGATGTTTGAGAGTCTGAGATCGATCAATAGGGAGAAAATTTATGGAAAATACAGAGAATGAGCAGACTCACAAGGGAACTTGAGTTCGAGGGGTTCGATGCCAAGCAGCTCCCCGGCGCTCATGTCGCGATCGAGGGTCCTGTCCCTACTAGCACTGAACTGAGCAAGAAGACGAACAAGAACAAAGCTGAACGAGACGACGAAGCTAATCAATTTAGGGTTTCCAATGAGGGAGACAGGCGATCGAAGGTGGAAGGTGGGAAGTTTTAATGGCGAAGGAAATGCCTTTCCGCTCTTCCTCTTTCCTTTTTCCCTCTACCGTGCGAATTCTCAGGTAATTGTAGGCCGCATAAAATGATGAGGAAAATCTTTGCACCCAACTTCACCGCGTGCCACGTGTGATAATCCATGCAACACTTGCCAAGTGGCGCTCTCATAGGGCCGGTTCAGATCGAAAAAGTCTCAAATACAGTTGGTTGGCTCATGATGGGGCCTAGCACAAAAATTGCAGCGGGACCCACCCCACCTTTGTTTGAACCATAGCACTTAAAAATCAGCGTGAGAACATATATTTCTGGAGCGTACAACGTATTGCAGAATATTAAAAATTTGGGCAAATTTCACCCAGGTCCCTGAATTTAATGGTTATTATCACACAGGTTCATATTTTTTAAATTCTATCTTCAGGGTCCTTAGGTTTTCAAAAATTATCATCTAGGTCCTTTTTTTATTTTTTTATTATTAAAAAATATAAAAATTACCATTATACCCTTACCCTCCCTCTCTCCTTCAGATCCGGCAGCTGCGCAGCCACCGCACCGTCACCGCGCCGCCCCGCGCCGCGCTGCGCGCAGCAGCCTC
>JAEMOT010003879.1:85426-144529 GCA_019297695.1 Apostasia ramifera | reverse complement strand
TTCCAACCCAAGTATTTTTCTCTCTCCTCTCTTTCTCTCTCCTGCCGCCAGCTCACCCTCTCTCTCCTCTCCTCTCTCTCACCTCTGCCGCCCACCGCCTCTCTCTCCTCCTTTTTCTCCTCTCTCTCCTCTCTCTCCTCTCTTTCTTTCACCTTGCTGCCAGGTATCGCCATGTTATTGGGGTATGAAATTATGAGGTAGAGAAGTATCCGAACCCAAGTATTTTTCCACTTTCAGAGATGAAGATCATTAGAAAAGGTGCGAGAAAACCGAGAACACTTGCTCCCGTATTCCAGAACTTGTATTGGAGGGTTGAATTCATCTTTTTCTGACCATTTGAGGGCCTGTCCTTGTCACTATCAATTGAAAAGTGCAAAAGAGAAGACATTAAAAACAGTTCTAAAGTTTATCAAAAAAAAAAAAAAAAATCCTAAAGTTGGAGTGTATGTAGATTTATTAAATAAAGTTCAATAAATTAAAATAAATAAATTTATAGAATTATAAATAAAGAATAATTACCTGCATATCATATAATTTAAATTTATTTATAAATTACTCATTCATTCTTAATTAATTACGCTATGCGCATTCAAAACATTACAAAATCTTATATACACACATTTGAGTTAAAACATAATCAAAATCTATTTGAAAAAAAATATTCTGTTAGTAAATCATTAAGATTATATTTTTACTCTTAAAAGTATATATTTTTCTCTTCCTCAATATCACATTAAAGCGCCGATTTATCCTAAAATCAATTCACATCGCGGATGTCTCCTTCCTTTGCCGCCACCTAAACATTAAGGTTTTAGGTTTTCACTCAAAATATATTTAAATATCCTTAAAATAATATGATTAATGACTCAGATTTTTTGTAATCTAATTATAATTAGGTTATTGAAAAATTATGATTACTCATTATAATAGAAATAAATTAAAATGTGTGTATATAAGATTTTATAATATTTTGAGTGTGCATAGCGTAATTAACTAAGAATGGATGGGTAAGACATAAATAAAATTAAATTATGTGGCATGTAGGTAATTATTCCTACAAATAAATGAGACTTCCATGAGCTAACTTCAAGATATACAAAGAATTTATTGCCGTTCGATTTGTTAATATTCATAAACAATTCGTATAAAACTCATGAATATGCTTAATTAAAACGTCTAATGTGTGCTCTTTTAATAATGTTTTTTTAGAAGTTCATAAATTATAAATTATCATCATAATATACTTTTTTTTGTAAAGTATCGATGAACCTACATCTGTTCAGGTAAATTTGGGGGACCAAATTTCTTAAGTAGAGAAGGATGTAATAATCCGCTTAAAAAATACCTGTTAATTTATATATATATTTTTCTGGATTTAATATAAGTACATTTGTCATCTGAGGACTTCAAAATAATTGCTATAGTAACTAAACATTTTCTGTAAATCAAATTTCAATAAAATATCTATATAGAGATGCACTGTATATGCATTTTCGAAAAGAAAAATCACCCCAGTTTGTGGGAGGTCCAGATCCTCTAGCTACAGAGGAATGGATCGATCGATTGAAAATAATTTTTGAATTTATTGAGTGTCCTGATAATAAAAAGACTGGTTTTGCTTCTTATATGCTGATCGGTGAAGGTCGTAAATGGTGGAAGTCCTAACTCAATACTGAATTTAAATCTCTTCAACCTGTTCCTTGGGAAAGATTTCGTGATAATTTCTTCCAATAATATTTTTCTCCTGCTATCAAAGAAAAGAAATTACGTGACTTCATTCATTTGAAGCAAGGTTCCATGTCTGTCATGGAATATGAAGCTTCATTTACTGCTCTTTCTGATTATGCACGTCATCTAGTAGCCGATCCACGAGAAAAAACAAAAAGATTCGAGGATGGTCTGCGAAAGGATATTCAAAAACAGACAAATATTATGAGGATTTACTATTATGTTGAATTATATCAAAGGGCGTTGATCGCAGAATAAAATATTAATGAAGATCGGGAGTGGCGTGAAAGGAAAAAGCGTCGTTATGAGCAAGTTAAGAGACATGGGGGAAGTTTTGAGAAGAAAAGAAAAGAAGAAGGAATGCCAACAGATAGTGTTATGAAGTGTCAAAGTTGTGGAGGTCATCATCTTACTTTCAAATATCGTAAGAGTACCAGAGCTTGTTTTAGATGTGGTAACAAAAACTATTTTATGAAGGATTGTCCAATGATACCGAAGCCTGATTCAAACTCTAGGCTACAAACTCAAGCTCGGGTTTTCTCCTTATCTGACTCGATCGTTACAAGTACGATCTATATTTCAGGATTACCTGCACAAGTATTATTTGATTCTAGATCTACACATTCATTTATCTTGCCTGAGTTTGCAACTTCTGCAAAAATTTTATCTAAAATATTAGACACACTTTATACTATAAATACAGCTTCAGGAGAAATTTTGGCTAGTAGGATAATATACCCAAACTGTGAAATAAACATCAGAGATCACGTCTTTTCCGCAAACTTGATTGCCCTTGCTATAAAGAACTTTGACATACTGTTAGGAATGGACTGATTATCAACTTGGCATGCTGAGATTGATTGTACTGCCAAGAAAATAAGTTTTCCTATTCCAGAAGGAAACTTAGTTTTTTTCGAGAAAAAAAAAGATGTCTTACCTATTATATCTTTTGCAAAATGCCAAAAATTGTTAAGGAAAAGATGTGAAGCTTATTTAGCTTACATTGAATCGACACCAAAGAGTGAAACCAGAATAGATAAAATAAAAATTATTAGAGAATTCACAGACGTTTTTCCAGAAGAACTTCCAGGATTACCACCGGAGAGAGAAGTAGAATTTACTATAGATACTATCCCAGGATCTGCCCCCATATCGAAGGCGTCCTACCGAATGACACCCAAAGAGCTAGTAGAACTGAAAAGATAATTACAAGAGATGCTTAATTTAGGATTCATTCGACCTAGTGTGTCCCCTTGGGGTGCTCCTGTATTATTTGCTAAAAAGAAAGATGGCTCTTTAAGATTATGTATCGATTATCGGGAGCTGAATAAGATTACTATCAAAAACAAATACTCATTGCCTAGAATAGACGATCTTTTTGATCAGTTGAAGAATGCTAAAGTATTTTCAAAAATTGACTTACGTTCCGGCTATCATCAACTACGCATACGAGCACAAGATATTTCAAAATCTACCTTTCGAACAGGGTATGACCATTATGAGTTTATAGTCATGCCTTTTGGATTAACCAATGCTCCTGCAGTATTCATGGATCTTATGAACCGAATATTCCAACCTTACCTGGATAAATTTATCATTGTGTTCATCGATGACATACTTATATATTTCTCTACGAAGAAGAGCATGAAGAACATCTAAAAATTGCTTTGAAGACACTGAGGGATAAGAAATTATATGCCAAGCTCAACAAATGTGAATTTTAGTTACAACAAGTGGTATTTCTAGAGCATATAATTAGCTCATCTGGTATAGCTGTAGATCCATCCAAAATTAAGACTATCACTGATTGGCCAAAGCCTACAACTGTAACTGAAGTAAGAAGTTTTCTTGGTCTAGCCAGATATTACCGAAGATTCGTAGAAGGATTTTCGAAGATCGCTCTACCACTCACTCAATTAACTAAGAAGACTGTAAGATTTGAGTGGTCAAAAGCCTGCAATGAAAGTTTTCAGGAATTAAAAAGACGTCTTGTTACAGCCCCTGTCTTAACTATTCCTTCAACGTTCGAAAACTTTGTTTTTTATAGTGATGCCTCTCGGAAGGGATTATGGTGTGTATTGATGCAAGGTGGAAAAGTTATAGCCTACGCTTCTAGACAATTAAAGAACCACGAAGTCAATTATCCTACACATGATTTGGAATTAGCTGCGGTTATCTTTGCACTTAAAATCTGGAGGTATTATTTATATGGAACAAAATGTGAAATATTCACAGATCACAAAAGCCTGAAGTATATATTCACTCAAAAGGAACTAAATCTAAGGCAACGAAAATAGCTAGAGTTGTTGAAAGATTATGATGCAGATATTCAATATCATCCGGGGAAAGCTAATGTAGTTGCGGATGCACTCAGTCGAAAATCTACAAGTAATACTTTTACTAATCAGGAGGCACTCATTAAAGAAATAGAATAACTACAGTTAGAGACCCGAATAAGTGATGATAAAGGAATAGTAGCTCATCTTTGTGTACAACTAAATCTACATGAAAAGATCAAAATAGCCCAGCAAGAAGATTCAGAGATTGCTAAGATAACTCAGAGCATAATGAAAGAAGATAATTCAGAATTTATGATAGGATCTGACGGTATTCTTCGATTTCGAAATCGAATCTGTATTCCTAACTCCCTAGAGCTTAAAAGGGAAATTCTTAGTGAAGCACATAGTGCGGGATATTCAATCCACCCTGGAAGAACTAAAATGTATCATGACTTACGAGAATAATTCTGGTGGTCAGGGATGAAAAATGATATTGTTAAATTTATAAGTCGTTGTTTAGTTTGCCAAAGAGTTAAAATAGAACATCAAAGACCAGGAGGATTGCTTCAACCTTTAGATATCCCTACTTGGAAATGAGAGCATATCACTATGGATTTTATTTGTGGGTTACCAAAATCTAAAGGATACGATGCATCCTGTTATTCTGATATCACGCTGGTGACGTATCTAATGAATCTGTTATCACACTGGTGATGAACCAGTTTAATCTGATGTTACACTGGTGATGTATACCTGTGGTTCTGATCCCTCTTCATTATAAGATTTATACATATCGATATATATACATCGTATAAAATATGACAATATTAACCTCACCTGGCCTTTGGTAAGGTGAAGGTCGTTTACTCGGTCTTTGTGACTGACTGTTGCTTTTCAGGTAAATAATCTGTTGCCAGGAGAAGACTGCAAAATCTCAGAAAAGATATTTTCCTACATCTCGTATGGTCCCACCGATATTTACCTTTATTCAATTTATTTGTTTTACCTCTTAGCTTTCTAACCTAAGGTTACCCTGGGTGACCTACTTAGCGTTCGAACTTATGTAACCCTGTTTTGAGATAAATAAAGATATATGTTTCTTGTAATCTGTTGCGAACTTATGTAACCCTTAAAATTATCTATTAATTATAATATTTTAAATAACTATTAATTATTAAGTGAATAATATTATGAGAGTGTTTGGTTCACTATTATTTTAATAATGTATCATATAATCTAGATAATATGAAATCTAACATGGAATTTAAATGTTATCTTTTAGTTAATATTTTATAAATTTATTGAAATTTATTTATAAATATTATTAAATTAAATAATTATTTTATTTAGATAATATTTAAACAAATGTTTTTAAAATTAAAAAAAAAATTATATTATATGAATTAAAAATAAAAAATATAAAATTAAAAAAACTTTATTTCGGAGATATTGAAATACTATTTTCATCCAAAATCTATCCAATGTTTTAAATAACTAGTAGTTAATTTTACGTAATTTTAAAAATAATTGAATTAAAAAAAATAATTGAATTTCTCTTGATATAGTAATATTTACAAAATCTATAAAAATTATCTCAATGAAAATTTACAAAATAAAAAAGCTTTACCGTGTTGGTATAATAATGTCATTAACAAAATGCATTTGACAAGCTTCAAAAAAATAATTAATATAATTTATTAATAAATTTTATAATTAATATTAAGGTTAAAATTAATTATTAATTACAATAATTAAATGAAAAAATAAATTTGTATTTTATGAATTAAAAATAAATAAATATAAAAATTATTACAGAGTTATTGAGAGAAACATTTTATCCAAAATATATCTAATTTTTTAAATAACTAATAATTGCAGTTAATTTTACTCAATTTTAAAAAATATTGAATTTTAAAAATACTTTCATTTCTCTTGATATTATAATATTTACAAAATCTATAAAAATTATAACCCGTTGATACAGTGTCATTAGCAACATACATGCATTTGATAAACTTGAAAAAAAAAATGAATTACGTTCAAGTCCCTGAGTTTAATGATTAATAATGCACAGATTCATATTTTTAAAATTATAACATCGGGACCTTGAGGTTTAATAAATTATTAAATGAAATTTTTAATTTTTTTATTATTAAAAAAAATTAAAATTACCATTATATCCTCAGCCTCTCTCTCTTCTCGTGATCTCGGCACACGGGCGGCGGCTGTGCGGTGTGTGCCACCCATCGGCGATCGCGCAGCAACCAACAGGTTGCGCGGTCGTCGCCCGTGCCAAGGGATCGGGACAAGAGGGAGCGACGGCCCCTCTCTCTCCTCTCGATCCCCGCGCATAGGCGATGGCTGCACGACCCTCCGGCTACCGGTGGGTCGCACAAGCTGCGCGGCCGCCGGACCCGCCAGAGGCTCCTNGAGGCGGGGAGGAAAGAGAGGGGCTGTGGGTGTAATGTTAATTTTAAAATATTTTTAATAAAAAAAATTAAAAAAGAATCGATTTGATAATTGATTAAAACTCAGAGACCTCGATGTTAAATTTTAAAAATATGGACCTGTGTATTATTAAGTATTAAACTCAGGACTTGGGCGTAATATCCCAAAAAAAACTATATGTAATATAATTAAATTAATAAAATTTATAATTAATATTAAAGTTAAAAATCAATTGTTAATTTTATAAAAAAAAATCAATTGTTAATTATAATATTTAAATAGCCATTAATAAATATAAAGTGAATAATATTAAATAAAAAATCATAAAAAATAAATTTTTATCACCTTGAATTAAAAAAAATACTACAGAGTAATTCCGAATATATCCTATATTTTAAATTACAAATAATTGTAATTAATTTTATTCCAATTTTAAAACTTATCTAAATTGTAAAAAGCAAATTTGCATCTGTCACCCCTAATGATCCATTATTTTCAAGCGGTACTTCCAAAATTTATTATTTTTATACAACACCCCTATCTAACTTCAAAAGCTGGGTACTAACTGTAAATTTACCCCAAAATTAGAGGTGTTGTCAAAAAATAATGAACTTTGGAGGTGCCGTCTGAAAATAATAAATTTTTGGAGGCGAAGAATATAAATTTTATTTTTAAAAAAGCTTTCATTTCTCTTGATATAATAATATTTATAAAATTTATAAAAATTATCATTAACAAAGGCCTGTTTGACGCCAGGATTAAAATTAGAACTAAAATAGTATTAGTTTAAAAAATAATAATAATAATAACAAATAAGTTTTTTTAAATATTCTACACAAATTCAAATATAAAAAATATTATTTTACTTCACGTACTTAACAATTTTTAATAAAAATATTAACTTTATTTCATATCTTAAATCGAAATATTCGAATCGAGTATTTTGATCTAGAATATGAGATAAAATTAATATTTTTATTAAAAATTATTGAGCATGTGAAGTAAAATAATATTTTTTTATATTAAAATTTGTGTAGAATAATAAAAAAAAATTATTTATCTATACTATATATAAAAGCGGGACTTTGAGCTGCTAAAAAAACTTTTGTCGCTTTGCGGATAATAAATCGTAGCCGTCCGCTCTATGTTGCATGCCTCGCGCCACGCCTCCTTTTATCGCCTCTAATATCTCCCACTTTACATGCCTCACGCCACGCCTCTTGTTATCGCCTCTAATGTTTTCCACTAAAGTCACAAAAAGATAACAGGAATAAGAGAAAAAATTTAGTTTGTAAATAATCATTCAAAATTAAAAAATAAAAATAAATAAATAATTTTAAAAATAAAATATATAATAAAATTTATTTTAAAAATGACGTAAATAAATAATTTTTTATTATTATTATTTAAATTATTAATATTTTGATGTCGGTTAGAATGACCTTTCATCGAAGGGTCATGCCCTTTCTCCACTGCCCTACGGCTAACTATTAAAATACTTTACCGTCATCTTTTTTCTCTTTTCATCTTTTATGATAGCAGAGAGCTCTAATTCTCAATGGCATCCCTGGCTCGACATCAGTTGCAGCAGTGTATTTCTCCCTTCGCCCTTCGCTCCTACTTAGCCGAACTCATCTCCAGCTTCCTCTTCGTCTTCGCCGCCGTCGGATCGACTATCTCTGCACGTCAGTCGATCGACATCTCCTACTTAATAGATCTCTCTATCGTTATCTTTTACTTTAACTTTCTCATCACTGATTCTCTGATTTTGATTAAAGGGATGCTGACGCCGGAAGTAGCGTCAAACTCGTCCTCTCTGGTGGCAACGGCCATGGCGCAGGCATTCGCTCTGTTCGCCGCTGTTTACATTGCCATTGACGTCTCCGGCGGTCACGTCAACCCCGCCGTTACATTCGCCCTCGCCGTCGGAGGACACATCACAGTCCCTGTCGGCGTTTTCTACTTGGCCTCTCAATTGATCGGCTCCATTCTCGCCTGCCTTCTCCTTCACCTCGCTTCTGCCGGCCAGGTGAACTCCATTGTTATTTTTAGGCTGATTATAACTTATAAGTGAACCCAATTACATTACAGTTTGTGTAAGGAGAAAGAATAACAATAGAAGTGAGTTGTCGATATCGTACGGGGATGAGGATCCGTCGAGGTGATAAGGAAGAGGATGGATCTGCTGCGTTGTCCCGGTAGTAGAAGAAAGTCGAATAACACAAGTTGAATGAATACAAAGAGCCGAGCATACACCGAAAGTGAATGCCGGCATGTCCATAGTTAAACTATGCCTTAATGATAATCACCACTTCTTAACCTGCTGTTGACGTAAAAAGGAGCCCTGAGAGACAGCAGTACGTAAAGAGCAAAGCTTGGTGATTAAGGCTTAATTGAGAAGAATCAACATCCAAAAAAGCACGTAAAAATTTAAGATGATTTAGGGAGGAATTCTCTTACGTCCACCACCTGAGTATCTTTGTGCGTACTACTGTCTCTCGGGACTCCTTTTTACGTCAACACCTGCCTAGAAGTTATTTAGCTAGCTCCTGGTTATTCGACTCTAGGGCCCAATTTGATCAAATTTTTTGAATTATTCGAGAATACTATTTGATTCTTTGAAGACTAGTAGACGAATTAGCTTAAATTGTCACGGCACGAAGCATTTTTCCCTCAATGATTACCTTAATTTGGTGCAGGCAATTCCAACACCGAAGATTGCGACGGAGATGACGGGGTTTGGAGCGGCGATTCTAGAAGGTTCGATGACCTTCGCTCTGGTCTACACGATCTATGTGGCGGCGGACCCACGAGCGGCGGCGGAGGCGGCGGCGAGAGGCGGCAGCAAGGGGCACCGGTCTGCAGTCGGGCTGATGGCAGTCGGGCTGGTGGCTGGTTCGTGCGTGCTGGCGGGCGGCTCGCTGACCGGCGCGTCCATGAACCCAGCTCGGTCATTCGGACCGGCAATTGTGAGCGGGGATTTTAAGAACCATGCGGTTTATTGGGTTGGTCCGCTTATCGGCGCCGGTCTGGCCGGTTTGGTTCACCAAAACCTCATTTATCCCTCGTCAACTCTGAATTCTATAGACGTAGTTTGATGCATTTACTAGCTGGTTAATTATTTAATATGCAATAAACGTATAACAGCTGGTATTATATCATTTTACAAACATATTATTATTTTTAGTTTTTTAATAAAATTTTTTATTATTTCATTTTATATTTATTTTTACCTATTTCTATTATATTCTAAAATGTCTACATTAATGAGACCTCTCTCTCAAACGTGGCTGTATGTGAGACTAGGAAGTAAATTATCTTTGATTTACTTCTTTTAATAGAAACTAAAAGGCCTGATTGGGGAGAAATTATTGCGTCTGGAGCACCATCCGGACGCCCAATCAGAGGCCACCATGCATATCCGAATCCAGCTGTATTGCACACGTGGCAGCCTCTGATTGGCGTCTGGATGATGCTCCATCCGGATGCAATAATTTTTCCTGATTGGGAGCGTCGCACGTGAAAATTACTTCTATACTTTAAGGCCCTGTTTGGCGCGATGACCAAAATCAGGAACAAAATGATACTATTTTTAAATCAGTACTATTTTGATCCTAATTTTGGTCCTCGCGCCAAATAGGGCCTAAAGACCGCTTTGAAGACGCTGAGTTTCATTAATTAAAAGTGGAAGTTTGAAAATAATAGCCAGTATTTTTAGGAGTGTGGTGGTGGTCAGAACAATTGCTAAATAAGTCAAAAAATAAATCAAGTTGTATTTCAGGCTAGCAAGTCTAGCAAGTTATTTCTTCTTTTTTATCTATTTTTTTCTTTACATGGAGATTAGTATAGGTTTGTTTGACTTTGGTTTCTGAAAAAGCAGGTGTTTGTTCGACTTTAGTTTCCATAAAAAGTCACTGTGATTTAGTATAAATTTCACTTCAAGAGCGTGAAGAATGGACTAGGCAGAGAGCCAAACCACTATAATCTCTTGAGCATTTCTATTTTTTGCTTTTCTTAATTTTCAACTAAATCGATATATTATATTACTAAATTGAATTTAAGTTTCTCTAGAATTTTAATATTTTCATATAAAATTACTATAATAATATAAATCTTAATAGTTAAGTATTTTGTGCTTAATTGTTTTCGTTGTTGTTAATTTTTTCTGTAAGTTTAATTATTTCAGTTGACCTTATTTATTGCATTGTTATTTCTGCATTGCATTCTCCTCTGATTGTATTTCAGAGTCACTTTATTCATCTATTAATTTATAAAATTCAATTATAAATATACGTCTAAATATAATATTCATCAAAAAATTATTAGCGTTAAAAATAAATTTAATTAATTTTTAATATTTTCAATAAATTTAATTCAATTATAACTACACATATATTATTTTATTTTTTTGCATTTATTTTTGTAAAATCTCTCACACGTCAAGAATTGTAAATGAAGTTACTAATTATTTAATTTGTGTAGTTATTTTAAGAGATTTTACTTGGATATAAAGTATGCTTTTACCTTAATAAAATTTTTTGATGTATTTTTTTTTTTGAAAAAAAAAGGCTAGGCCCACCATTAAAAAGAGAGAGTTTAGAGAGGAAAAGATTTCTAATAATTTAATATAATAATACAAAATTTTTATTTTAGTTATAACTAATATATAATTGAACTTAATATAAATTTAATTACAATTTTATGATATAAATTTTATGAAAAAGATTTGTGTAGTATAATATATTAAAATTAATATTATATATATATATATATATATTTATGTAAATGTCATTTATTTTTTTGAAATTAGGACTAAAAAAATTATATTTTTTTAAAATTAGATGGTACATATATACATGTCAAAATTGCACAAATGTGACATGCATTAGAGCTTGAGGAAAAAAATATATTATGTATTTTCTTTCATATCTAGAATCATTTTTTTTTTAAATTTAGGTCTACTTTAATCCAATTTTTTTTAAATTAATATAAATTTTAACTATAAAAATTAATCTTGTTATACATTCAATATAAATATATATATTAAAATTTAAATAATTTTTTTTATTAAATTTAAAAAATTAAAAATATTTTTAAAAAAAACTCAAATTAGATAAGCCTTTAAAGTGGTATGAAAGATAAAAAATAATTTATTATATTTTAGCAAAAACAATTAGGGCACATTTTTTTATAAGATTTTAAAATAATATCATTAAACATAACAAATTAAGAATTAATTTATCATATTTAAAAAGAATATGTTAAAAAGAAAGATGATAGATAGTAGTATATAGATTTTTTTTTTTTTTTAGAATTTGTCTAATTTAAAATTAAATTGAGATAATTATATTAAAAATTATATTAGTTATGAAATAAAGTGATTATTTAATATTAAAATTTATATAAAATAAAAATAATATATTATTTATTTTTTTAAAATAAAATAAAATTTTTAATTAAAAAATTGTTAGGTACGGCTAAAATCTCCCCAAGGACTGATGGCAATTTTTTACTAAATCCGTTCAACTCGGGAGTGAAGAAAAAAACTATTAATATAAATTAATAACACGTGCAGTCACGTGCCTCCCAATTAGTGTGTGCTCGGGTTCGGTATCCGATCGGCATTACCGTCACGCATCTCTCGTCGCGGTTGGTTCGTCCCCCTCCTCCTCCTCCTCCTCCTCCTCCGCCGACGCCGCCGCTGCTACATCGGTGAAGGAGGATGCCGGTAGATTGCTTCCTCCCGGATTCTTGCCTACGTCCCGCATCATTAGATCTCTCATCTGTCACTTTTTTGTCTATAACGACGACTAGGGCTAGGGTTCAACTTATCGATCCGTTGATCTCGGACTGCGTGTTCTTTGATCGCAGCTAAGGAGACTTTTGGAAGTGGAGCCGCCGAGCCCGCTGAGGTACTTCATCGGCGCGGTGATTATGATGGTGGGGGTGGTGCTGCCGCTCGGATACATGGTTTTCCGTAACAAGCGAGTTCCTTCATCCAATGCCTCCTTGGCCAAGCAGACGTAGGTGTGCTCTTCTCTATCTACGCCACTAAAGACGCAACATATCGATGATTGCTGCATTTGCTGAATTGGGGCTTCGAGATCTAAGCTTATATTGATTAATTTTACTACGTAAATTCGGCTTGCAGGAGCTTCTAGTGGCCCAGGCCCAATGACATGGTTTTCCTGCGTTGGTCGATCGGTGTTTCTTCTGGTCAGCATAGAGGTGCTTGATGAGCAGAAAGAAGCGGAGAAGCTTCTCAAATTGGTTGGTATAATGATCGATTATGATGCTGTTTGATTTTTATTTTTATTTTTTTACTGTTACAAGAAGACACTGATGTTTTACTAAACATTAGAAGCTTCATTAATTATGGAATATATTGCTTGCGCATGCTTCTCTAATTTTTTATTTGGTTTATACATAGAATTTTTTTTTAAAAGTTTTGGTATCAATTGCTGTTTTCTCATTCTTGTTATTCTACAATAGAGTAAACTTTCGGGGAGGACAATCAACTTTCTGGTGCAATCCGTATTCTACATGACTAAAGATAACCTACTGGATTTCTACTTTATTTTATACCTTTAAAAAGATTCAACTTATGTATCAATGCCTAAGATTGATGGACCATCTCCTATTTGTCTTTCTATAGTTCTGATCTTTTCCATCAGTTTTTGTTTTGTCTTGCTAGCTCTTTGTTTTACCTGTTCACTAGTCTGAAGGTGATTTCCTATCACATCTTCTTATTAGTAGAAGAGTTTATCAATGGTACTTTTTCCTTTTCTACAATGATTTCATGGTGTGACTAGGCTTTCTATTTCGTCTTCCTCTTTGAAGCAGAAGCATTTAGGGAATTTCGGGGAAAAAATGACTTGTAGGAAGAATTTATCAATGGTACCTTTTCCCTTCTGCAATAAACATGCTGCATTGATATCCAGGGGTTGGTTTCCGGACTCCATTTATATGTGCTCAAGTGTTATTCCTTGAATGTGTTGGTACTTTGTAGATCTGTCTAGATGAAAAGAAGTTCAAATCAATCTGTTGCTTCATTTAAAACTTTGAATTTGCGATCATTGGTTTGAGATTTTATCAATTACCATTTCCCACTTTTACTTAAATTTATTACATGCAGCCAGAGCCTAGGGTTATCAGGCATAAGTTTATGAACTGTTAGTTATTTTTCCCTGATTAGGTCAAGTATGATGATGATATGCTTATATTTGGTCATGTCATAATTTGGAGCTTGGCATTTAAATTGGAACCTAGACTTCATGTTGTTGGACCATTTCAGTTAGCTTGTTTTGTATTTTTTTTATTATTTAGTTTTACCTAATGAGTTCTTGAGCAGTTTGAGATTTGCTTTTGTATTGCATTTTGATTTCTGGTTCTTCTCGTCCTTGTAGCTGTCAAGTTTCTATGTCGACTTGATGCATGCTTTGTGAAATGACATGATTCTGGACCAACTTATTACTGCCCTCCAGAGAGTAACTTTCATTTTAGGACATAGTTTTTACTTGTTTTCAGCCTTTCCGAAGGCTGGGTCTTAAGTTAAGATGCAATTTGAATGTTTCACTGAGTTTCAATTGAAAATTTTCAAAACTAGTTTTCTTATTTAGTATTTAATAAGTTTTTCTTAAAGTTTTTTTTTCCTTGCATTTAAATAAGCCTAAAAGGCTTAGTTAAGCCTAAAATTTAACACTTAGGCCCCGTTTGTTTAGAAGTTAAAAATTAACCTGATTTAATTTTAACCTGACATAACTTTATTTCACATCGTACACATATTATTAAAATAATAACTAACTTATATCACATCCCTCACATATCCCAACATAATAACTAACTTTATATCACATCCCTCACATATCCCAACATAATAACTAACTTTATTTCACATCATTCATAATTTTTAATAAAAAAATATCTTTATCTAAGTTTTAAATTTAACCTTACAAACAAACAGACCCTTAATATTGTGGTTTAACTAAATTTGATACCTAAGAAGTCCCCAAAAAGTAAACTAAAGTGGTTTAGAGCTTATTGGAAGTAAAACTGATTTTTGGTTATCCATCAATCAACAACGAGTCTTGTTTTGTGCTAGCCTTGTACCCATTTATACTTGTAAATGTGGTTAAAATTAAATTCTGGACTGACTGGATTAATGATGAATAATAAGATTAACATATATTTTAACAGCAAATAGGACGGCTATATCTCATGCTTTAATCACCAATTATTTATCACTGGTGTTTGATTCCTGACTAATTTATTATAGGTTGAATTTACTGGATGCTACAAGGAATTGCTTTTTACAAATGTTTATCCATATTTAAAGAAGTAATTTATAATTGTGTTTCAACTTCTTTGAATTCTAAGCACGCTTTTGAAATCATAGCAGCATAAGTCAAGCCAATGAAAGTGCCTCCCATCTATTATGTTCTTCTATGATTATCTATTCTGGTATGAATTTGGACAAATTGCTGGTTGTATGTTTTGTATTAATGTTGTTGTTGCTGCTGTTGTTGAAAATGATGGTTTTCATCCTATCTTGTTTTTGGTAGTAGAAGGGTTTATACTGGTACATTGTTCTTGTCTACTATGAATGTGGGTGTACAGAAGTATAGGGGATTCACGCACCATTTTTAGTAATGTAAATTAAAGGTGCTTAGGAATATTATATGCGAGCAAATGCACTTTATTACATCACTTGAATGTATGAGCATCATCTGCTTCTTTTATATGCCTTGTATGCCAAGAAAGCCTCAAGTATTCACCAACACATTTATGAATAAAATTTATTAGAATATATTATCTTTCATATATACTAAGTGAATTGAGTATATTGTTCTTAACATGTTTTCAGGATCTATATTGAGCCTCTAGTCTTCAATATGAAGATTAAAGTCTTGGCGTGTAGTTCTCATTTTCGAGGAACCTTCTTGATGCGGGATTGATGAATGAAGATACAAGTATCAAAATCAGTAAACCAACATAAAGATTATCAAAATTAATAAATAATTTGTTAAAATTTCTCAAACTCACATATATAATAAATTAAAACTTTAAATAAAAGTGGAATTGAGAAACTATCTACTCAGATTAAAACTTAATTCAGGTTTTAATAAGTCAGATAAAATGGAGCATGATTGGTTCTTATAATATAAACCAACAGAAATTAGTTTACACTCAATTCCTGCAAGAGTACACATTTGTACTCAGACATCAATTTGGTGTCGAAAATAAACCTGCAAATGCACTAAGTTTATTTTCCTATTGAATGCACGTGTGGTGGGGTCTGAAAAGTTGGTGTTTGATTACACCTCTTGGCCCGATTTTAAAGAAATCTATACCCATTTGATAGAGGATCCTAATACTATGAGTCCTGAATATTGGGTGGAAGATGAGCATTTATTTTGGGGTACTCATTTGTGCATTCCCAATACCTCTTCAAGGGAGTTTTTGATTGACAAGTTACACTCTGGAGTGTTATTTGGACACTATGGTTGAGATTAGATCATAGAAATGGCCAAAGAATGCTTCTATTAGCCGAAGATAAAGAAGGATATCGAGAGAGTAGTAGCTCGTTGTCAAATTTGTCAAAAGAGAACACTATTGGGAAGTATAGTGGATAATATTGAGTCAAATGCCCTTTAACTTTTTCTACTATGAACTAAAAGAAATTTGACTCAGAGCTACTAACTTAGATAAGAGGGCAAAATTCGAAAATAGTTAGATTATTGAAAGGTGGGCGTTGGGAGAACTCATCCTCAGTTGAGGTAGAACTTTTAGAATTGTGGAGGTAGGAGAATTTGACATTTGCTTGAGGAGAAAATTTTAATTCACTAGATGGTGAAGCCTCACTTTTGGAGATGGTAAGAGGTCAACGTCGAGGGTGCTAGCTGCAAGAACACCATAGAGGGAAAACTTGAAGCTGCCAAGCTGAAAATGGAGGAAGCTCTCTGAAGAGTGAAGATGTGCATGGCTCGTCAGAGATGGATGAGGCAACAATATTTGCATGAAGAGAGGGACAATAGCGTCAAACCTGGCTATGAGAGGAAGGTGGTTAAGAGCCACTCGTAGGGTTATGAGGTATGAGGGATTGAGGGTAAACAGTAGCATTATAGGAATCAAAATTCACCAATTTAGCTATTAGAATTTATGATATTAACCCAACTTGTGATGGGTTACCGCTTCCTAATCTAAAACATAACCCACAGGTTCAAAATTCACCGAAACACGTCCTATTAGGTTGGTTAGATTAATTGGGTTTGGACATAAATGTGGCATTAGCGAGATTTGGATTGTCAATCAGTATTTGAAGGCAAAAGTAAACTCGAAAACATTGGTTTGGCAGCTTCGGCTAAGTGATTTTCTTTTGCCCCTCATTTTTTGGTTTAATTTTCTTGGTTTTCAGTTATATTGCATTTTGATTTGGGTGTCTTGTCATACTTGTAGCCGCAAAGTTTTTTCTTTTTTTTTTGATAGATGCTAATAGTTGTTCAATACAAAGTTGATAATAAAAAGAGGTTAGTTGTCCAGCCAAAACATTTCTTCTTTAATTGTTAGTGCATTACGAACTAACATATGTGCCACCTTGTTGCCATCTCTTTTGCTGTGTGACAAGGAACAAGTGTTGAAGGTCTTTGCAATTTCCTTTGCTGCTTGTATCCATAAATCATTTAGAGATAGATTCTTGTCCTCTGCTTCAAAGCTTTAATTACAATTTCAACATCTCCATTAAAAATAATATCCTTGAAATTTAGGTCTTTGGCGAAATTGATAGCCTTTTTTAGCTGCGTGGCTTTTCGCATTGATTGAATCCATATATCCTTGGTTTTTGGTTTCGAGGCAAGCTAGTGGTCGACCTTTCTCATCTCTAGTAATAACTCCCACTCCAGTGTAGTCACAATCTTTGTCCGAGGCTATGTCAAAGTTGATCTTAATAACATGCTTAGGTGGGGTGTGCCAGGTAACCTGTTTTTGAGCAGCAATAATCTTAATCATATTTGTCGACATTCTTGATCTCCTCTAAGTAGTTCCTAGCATAGTTTCAAGTGGCTATAGGTAATCGTCTTGCTTTTCCTGCCAACACAGCATTACGAGTATTCCATATAGACCACATGATTATAACATGGCCAACCAGTGGGAAGCCTGATTTTGCAGATGCTGCTTCAGTTAACCAATCTTAAGTATCTTTCATTTTGCTATTGAAAATTGATGGAGGTGTGTTTGCTGCCTTCCAAATTTGCTGGGAATAGGAGCAGTCTCGAAGTACATGGATTGTTGTTTCAATGGCGTCATTACAGAGGAGGCACAAGCTTGGATCTTGAATTATCTTCTAATTACACAAGTTGCGAAAAGTAGCGAGAAAATTATTGCACACATGCTAAGTAAAGAGCTTAATTTTGTTTGGAATTTGAAGTTTCTAGATCTTTCATCCACACTACATTTTGGGTAACAGTAACCAACGGGTTTATTTCTTGCTTCAAATCTTCACCAGTAACCTGTATTCCGGTATGTGCCTTCTGCCATCATCCTTTCTAAAAACTTCCATTCGACTCTATCGTAAACTTTACTCGGATCCAATTTTAGAGCGCAGGCTCTTGTTCCCCCCTTCTTGCGCCTTCTTAGAGTGTGAAGAATTTCATACTCCACAATAATATTATCTAAAGATTAGTCGATGATGGAAAAGTGCTTTGATTGTCTGCTATTATTTATGGTAAAACAAATTTGAGGCGATTTGCTAGAATCTTTGCTCTCAGTTTGTATATGACATTGTATAGACTAATTGGCCTGAAATTTGACATTTTGTCCTCTCTTGGAACTTTTGGTATAAGAAGTATAATAGTCTTGTTTATCTCTTTTGAATTCCTTTGGCTGTTCAAACAATCAAGACAATTTTATCACATCATCACCAAAAATGTGCTAGAATTTTTGATAAAAGATGGCTTGATACCCATCTGGGACAGGTGCTTTGGTTGGATTCATCTGCAGTAAATCGTTTTCCACTTCCTATGTAGAGAAGTCCTGTTATCTTTCAAATGTACTGGAATTTGCTTCTTGACGGTACCATCACATCTACTTCCCCTGTTATGGACCACTTTAACTTTTCAAAATAAAGGCCAGTTACTTGTTTCATCTCATCTTCAGCTTTAGCCACCTTCCGATTTTCATCTTGCATCTGCATGATCTGGTTCTTTTTTCTTCCTCATTGTGGCCAACGAATGAAAAATGCTGTGTTTCAATCTCTATTTTTCAGCCATTTCACTCTAAAACGTTGTTTCCATAATATTTCCTCTCATTCTAGGTGCTCGTTAATCTGATTTTGAATGATTTTTTTCTGTTCCATAGCTTCCTGTGTGGGATTTTGCCTCTGAATATTCTCTAATGAATTTTGTGCCTCTTTGATTTTCTCCTGAATATTTCAATGCTTCTTCTGTTCCATTTCTTGAGTTTATGTTGCACCCTGGAGAGCCTTTTTTTGATATGTAAATCAATCCACCCCTCTTCCACTACTTTGGCTCCAAGCAGCCTAAATTTCTTTCTCACAATGGTCTGATGATGTAAATAGATGATGCATTTGGTTATTTGAAACATGTTTTGCCACCGACTTTTACCCACCACACGGTCTAGCCTTTCCAAGATCATGTTGTATCCCTTTCTTCCGTTCCACTAAGTAAATTGTTCCCAAAGAAACTCAAGTCAAATAAATTTGCATTCAATAAGGGCATCTCAAAATGCCTTCAATAATCTTTCAATTTTCATGCTTCTTCCATGCTTTTCTAAGTGGAACATGACCTCATTGAAATCTCCTGCGCATAAACATGGAATAGGCTGATCCTGCTTCAACTGCTTTAGAACCTGCCAAGCTTGGTATCTTCTAGTTCCCTCTGGTTCACCATAGAATCCTGTGAATCTCCAAGGGCTTGAATCTTCATTCCTTCGGATTACCATGTTAATATGATATCTCGAAAAATTTTGTAGGGTAATTGTTATGTTGCTCTCCTCCACATGATCCCTAGGCCACTGCGCCTACCCCCGCTGCTCACTGCCACTGCCGACTCGAAACCACAGTTTCTCAATGGCAGCCCTGGATATAGCCAGGAGCCACCATTAGAGAGCAGCTAACTAGGGCATGATCGGAGAGCTTACCATGCTTTCATTAAAAGCTTCACAGCCATGATCCTGATCACATTCCATCATGGAGATCTCCCTGCCTCGCTTCTTTGGCTACTGCAGTCATTGTCTCAGGTTCCGAATGCATTCCCGCTGCTCGAACTGTTCTTTTTTTTTTTTTTTTTTTGATAGAAACAGCTGCAAATTTGCCATTGCCAACTTCATACATGCATTAAAACCTGACAATTGACTAACAGGTCCTGATTTATGTGGTCTCATGCTGACAACTATCAACATAAATGATGCCAGAACATATTCTTTTTGACTTCTGATGTGCTTTCTTCTTGCAGATGACAATCAATCTTCCACAGTTAAAGCGTTTTATGCCAGAAGTTTGGTAACTGATTTATTGTTAATACTTCAACTATCAGCAAAATTATTGGTGGTTAAATGCCAACATTATATCTGTTCTTTTGAGAGAAGCATATTTATTTATGGTCATGGTTTTATTTTTTGTTGTGTCGTTAAGGGGACTTTTAATTTAGGAGGCGTCTGTTTCAAATTTAATATTATTTAAAAAAAATAATTATTTGATTTAATGATATTTATAACCGTTCCTTTAATGTTATTGTGCTATGTTATTTGAAGAAATTAATTGAACACTTTGATATACTTAAAATATATTTTTAAAAATTATAAGATTATTACTTTATAAAATGATATTTGGATGTTATTTTAATTATAATGGAAAGTTTTGGATTAATTTGTTATTTTTTAATATCATGATGTTAAGCTAAATAAATAATAATTTAGAGAGCTTAAGATTACATTGATGTTAAAATAATATGTGGTCTAACGTTGAATTAAGTGCCTACACTTATATATATTTTTATAGATTTTAGTGAAAGATTTATATAAATTTTAATATTAAATAATCGTTTTTTTATATTTAATATAATTTTAATAAATTAATTAATTTTAATTTACTGAAATAATAAGAAATAAATTTTATTTTACATTCAATATAATTTTTAATATAATTAATTTACTTAATTTTACATTATATATTTTTTCAAATAAAATCAAATGTTTTTAATATATTTTTTTTCTCTAAAGAAACTAGCAAAGTAATATTTTAGTTATTATATGAATAAAAAGATATAAGATTTCGTAGTTGACGCTTACAGTTTATAAATAGTCTTGCTTTAATTAAAATTTTCTCTTGAAAATTTTAAATAAAAATTATTTAATTCCATTATCAAAAGTTTTATTTAATATATTGCACGGCTATTTTGTGAAAATGATTAAACTATGTGAGAAAATATATTTTAATTTCTGATTAAAAGGCCGAAACCCTTTGTTATATTAATTAATGCTCAAAAAATTTGAATATTCTGGAAGTCGCATAGAAAGTAATACGCCAAAAAATATGCGGCATTTGCATGCAGTTGATCTTACGCGGGATGCATGATTTTTGATGATCGCATGCAGTTTTATATGCGGAAAGTCGCATACACGATTTGCAGTTCTCTACATTACCTTCTGTTATGCGCGCAGTCGCAGATATCCAACATTTTCAGCCCGTGCGGAATCCCGCACATTATTTGTATGCGATCCGTCCGTAAAAATTTTCACCAAAAATCGTGAGTTATAGCTCACGCTTTTTCGCAAATTTCAGAGGTCGCATAAACCTTATAATGCGGAAGGTCGCATCCGCATTATTTTATAACGTAACTCATCTTCTCCTTTTCGGCATCGTTTGATTCGAGGCGAGTTTTTTGCCCAACATAAATTTTAACTATAAAAATTAATTTTTACTTTATATTCAATACAAATACGAATATTAAAATTGAAAGTATTTTATATTTTACATATTTTTAATAGTAAAATAAATTTCTCTCTCATTAAATTTAAAAAATAAATTTTTTTTTTATGTCTAAATTGTTTTATATTATATAAAATGATGGCGAAATAGATAATGACGTTATTAGCAGGATTCAAGCAGGCTGGGTAAAATGGAGAATGCTTCTGGTGTGTTATGCGATAGAAAAATCCCATCCAAAATTAAGGGTAAATTTTATAAAACTGTAGTAAGACCAGCGATGATATATGGTGCTGAATGCTGGCCTGCAAAGAAGAAACATACAAATAAAATAAAGGTTGCAGAAATGAGAATGTTAAGATGGATGTGTGGATATACACGAAAGGATAGAATGAGAAATGAGTATATCCGAAAGAAAGTTGGTGTTGCACCAATTGAGGATAAACTTAGAGAAAGTCGGCTTCGATGGTTTGGACATCTAAATCGTAGGCCAATTGAAGCTCCAGTTAGAAAAATTGAGTTATTGGATTTTGCTCATGTACAAAGAGGAAGAGGGAGACCAAAGAAGACATGGCAAGAAACTATAAGGAGTGATCTTAGTTACTTAAACTTAGATAAGAATTTGGTAACTGATAGAGCGCAATAAAAACAAAGGATTCATGTAGCCGACCCCACCTAGTGGGATTAAGGCTTGATTGTTGTTGTTGTTGTATATCTAAAAAAAAAGCTCGAACCAAACGAGAAGTGTGTATACAGTATGCAGGTCAACATCGGAGATTTTTTGTTTTTTTAGGAAAATAATTATTGAGGCATCGTAACACATAAGAAATTCTAAGTATACATATATATATTTATATGCGTGTGTTAGAGAGAGATTATTTTTTATTTTACATAGATTTTTGTGGGCTTATTACTTCATGCATTTTTTATTTAACATATGAGATTTAAGATTTTATAGCAACATAAGTATTTTTTCAAAAAAAAAAAAATCATACAAAATAGAAAAAAAAATGTACACAAAATATGCAAAGCAAAAATAGCATTTGACGGTGTTTTCGACTTTATTCTAGCTTCTCTTTCTCATGGCTCATTTGAGTCTACGCATTACAAGATATTTGCCCAGTCTCGTTTGGTTCGAGGTGAGATTTTTGCCCAGTACAAATTTCAACTATAAAAATCAACTTTATTTTACATTCAATACAAATACAAATATTAGAATTAAAAATATTTCACATTTTACACACTTTCTAATAGTAAAATAAATTTCTTTCTCATTAAACTTAAAAAATAAAATAATTTTTTTTTCATATCTAAAAAAAAAGATCAAACCAAATGAGGCCTAAAACACGTTATTTAACGTAACATAAGAATCCAATAATTTTGCCACCATTTGTCAAGAATTTTTTTGTGCCTTTTTCTTATTAAGTAAATTACATTAAGATCCCCATTTTTGGAGTCTCATAATAAATGGTTCTCAATATTCAAATTAAATTGTCTCGAGCTTATTACATAAAGTTAATTTTTGCCTAACCACTCAATTTGCACTTTTTTGATTGAATATCAACTATTAAAAATTAAGATAGTAAAGAAAAAACTAAAAATTATAATATTTTTTATTTTCATATTGACTTTTTAGATGAAAGATCCCAAATTCTGGATGAAAAAAACAAAAAAAATTTCATTACACAGTTGATAAATAACAAAAAAAATTGTCAAATAAACATAATATAAATCTATTCTTTTAAAAAAATGTGTGAATTATTTTCCTAAAATGTTTAAAATACTCATTCATTTACATATCATTTTACCTTTCATTTCAAAAATTTTATTGACTAGTTTACTCGTGTTTGTTATGCGATCAAACAACCAACTGCAAATCGATACGTGACACATGACGGGCAAACATAAATGATTTATTAACTACTTTACTCCTCAACGTCCACTCTCTCGAGCCTTCAATGACGGACCTACAACGAAGAGACCTTCACAATTTCAAACTAACTTCCCTACAAACATCCCGCACAGTGAGGTTGGGTGTGTTTATGTTCGAATCATTATAACATTTTAGCAGCCAATTCTCTGATTCCTTCAAGAATATCAAGAACGAGTCTCTGACTTGCGTCACTATGCGCTTGCCAGCATTGAAAGTTTGCAAGATCGTATTGCTAATTATACAACTCGATTAGGATAAGTACATTCCCCCCTTACATTGGAGGTAATTCACTCGTTACACTTGATGGTGTGTTAGTGACCTCAAGCCGTTTCCTAAGAAGCTCTAAAACATTTTTGCTATTGAACTTCATGTTTGCCTCGTATTGAGCACAAAAGTCTCATCATCTTGATGGCGAAATCATCTCTACATTCAATTTGCATCCGGAGGAAGTCTTAGACTATGCTAGAAATCAAATAAACCATCGCCTTTGCTTCTCACGCTTCATATAATAATTTGTGGCGGGAATCACGTGTTATATATTTGTTTATTCATAGCCTTGAGAAAGGGACACAAAAAAAATCCATTTCCCATTTAGTAAAAAGTCATGAAGAGTTTATACGCTGCATTGCACCGTTAGGTTGACGAGGAACGGTGTCGTAGAAAAATTCTTTTTTATAGAAGGTGTCGTAGAATTGACACTGCAAACACCACTCCATCAATTCCTTTGCATCTCGATAAATCTTTGGCCAAAAGCAGACTTGCTTGCCAAAGTATTGGTGCTACTGAGCTTCTATCATTAGCTTGTGAGCCCAGGCCCATGCACTTGCATGAATGAACTTCATCGTTTCCTTAGCGTCTTTTTCGTTGGAGACGTTTCGTAAGTAGGTGAGCGTGTGATCTTCTGTACAGCTGGTATGATTCTCACCCATAGATAAAATGATTCATCCATCGAAGAAGGGACATCAATTGACATCACCTCGGGCCGAACATAACCAGGATTCTTGAGAACTCATTATTAGTGTTCGATATCTGTTAGACCAAACTCTACAATTTCTTCAACACTCTTGTTTCGGTTGACAACAATATAATCTTTTGGTTCATTGGAGTCTGAAGCAACTCCATCGAGACCACTTGGAAGAGCCCAGGATTGCCCAAAGAGAAGACGAAGATGGGGACGCAGAATCGAGCGGAGAGCAGCCCCTCACTACCTACAGCCACAAAAGGAGGGAGCGGCGGCTAGATACATAAGCCCAACTGGAGGTTTGGCGCGACATTTCTAAATAGTTCATGCACAGGCAGAGGAGGTCGCAACTCATCGATGAGAACCCTGTAGCGGCGCTTCCGATAATTGCCAATGGCAAGGATGATGATGAAGGCATTGATGCGAAGAACTATAGAACCAAGAACACTGGCTCGGTGGAGAAAGATGCAATGGACGAGGATTCTAGAAGGAAAATTTGCCATTCGCTATCCCGACACACAAATGGCTGCTACACCGACACCAAATGGCCTAATGGAAGTGGAGGGTTGGTCGAAAGCTACCTCCGAGGTATATTTAAAACAAATCACCCTGTGGCCCAAGGGTGGCTGCTATTAGTGTACCTAGGAAGGATATATATGCATGAATGAAGATACCCTTGTCGATAATTTTGGATGTGGAGGAGGCCCAAAAGGCCATATTTTCTAGCAAGGGTTCCAACTAAGTGCGAATGTAGACAAGAGGGAAAGAAATGCCATGGAAACATGTGGGTTGCAGGCTTTAGATAGCTAGGATTGAAGTGTGAGACACCAGAGCTTATGAATGTGATGCAAGAAGAAGCCACCATCAGGTGTTTCTGACAATGTCAAAAGCCAAAAATAAAGAACGTATGCTGGGCATGGAGATTACAAAAAGGAACGTAGGAATATCGAATAGTACGACCGACTTACTTTTAGCAGAGACAAGACCGCGAATCCACCTCCGAATAATTAAGGGCGATAGCGACATCAATAGGACAAGAATGACCTATATATGCTAATGCGATTAGCTAAAAGGGTGCAAAAGGTGGTTGTGCATGGAGCGAAGGAGGCATTCAAATACCTCAAAACATAGTTGAACACGCCGTGACAAATAAGGAGGATATCATCGTCGGTGATAAATAAGAGGCCAGACATGTCTCCAAAGAGTGGCAATATGAACTCGTGAGGAGGCGTTTTGGTAGGCAAATCCCCTTTCACATCGTACTAGCAGAGACGCAAAAGAGATGGGGCATGTATGAGAATTAAAGATGATTGATGTAGGATATAGATGTTTTATTATCAATTTTGCAATAGTAGATGACAAAGCGAGGATTGGCTTGAAGGGCTAGGGAGCACTGTAGGGGAGGCAGTTGGATTTGTTGAGCGGACTCTAGCTTCAGACCATCAATAAGCGCTATCATGACAACCCCCTTATGGGTGAGATTTTCAAGGATCCCACTTGAGTTTCGAGATCTAAAGACTTTTGTAATGACTGCTGCAAAGGCAGGAGTTCCAATCATGATCGACAACTTTATAGTGGATAGGGATAGAATGTTATATGCGTGTGTGTGCGTTAAAGTTATGAAGAAACCTCTACAACTGGGGATGTGGATCCATGGAACGACGAGAAGATAACACTAATACTTTGAGTATAACGTAATAGCATCACTTGCTTTGAGTGTGGAATGGTTGGGCACAAGAACACCCAATGGCCCAACAAACCCAAGGTTCAACGCACGCCAGACCTCTATTGTGTCAAAACTTGAAGAGAGTAACGATATTGAAAGATGGATCCAAAAAATAACATCGAAAGCACTACTTGATACGTTGAAAGAAGGGAAGGAGGGCCATGGGGGGCCTTAGACTCTTGTCGGAAACAAAGAGCAAACAAGGAAGAAGGTACAAAACGAAATTTCTAATGGCAAACCCAAGCCCAAGCCACAAACAGTTGTTACCAAATGGCAGCTAAAGTAAAATGGGAAAGGAAAATGTGATAGAAGATGAGTAAAAAATAACGAAGAACGTCACTGAAAACTGGACGTAACACTTGGAAAAGGGGCTATAATTAACCTATTTGGCGTTTGTTTGAGCGAAACAAAACATATAAAAACATCTATACAACCCAAGGAAGATGACTACAGGATTTTTTTCTGGCCAACAATCCAACAAAATCGAAGCAACTTTTGTTTGAAGGTGATAATAACATGAATGAAATTTAGAATTAGGTTACACATAAGAAGAAACAACAGCAGCAGTTAAGCTTTTATCCCACTAAATGGGATTAGCTACATTAATATTTTATTTTCATTGTACTCTATCAAATAATAGATCTTCATTTAGCTCAGTGTATGCAAGGTCATTTTTTATAGTTTATTGTCATATCTTTTTGATCTTTCTTCTCTTTTTACATAGGCTAGATTCACTAGCCCAACTCCTTTTATTAGAGCTACCACCAACATACAATATATATGTTCTATCTTAAACTGTTTCCTCGTAAGGAAAAAAAGGCTAAATTTACTACAATCTCTAGAGTTAGACTACCCCATCAAGCAATCGGATAGTAAGAGAAAATGTGAGGAGCTGAACTTAAGCCTAGAGGATAGTTTGAAAGGAGAGGGGTGCCACTTTTTGATGGACAACTTTTTTCAAAATTGTAGGGAAGCGACTACGATAGTGATGGTTATTAGAAGGATCCAAGCGGGATGAATGAAGTAGAGATATGCACCTAGTGTGTTGTAATAAAAAAATTTCACTTAAACTTAAAGAAAAATTTTATAAAATAATAAAAAAATAAAAAATGATTATGATGTTGAATACTGGTCTACAAAGAGAATATATAAAATAATAATAAAATAAAAAATAATATATGATGTTGAATGCTGGTCTACAAAGAGAATATATAAATAAAATAAGTATTATAGAAATGAAAATACTAAAGTGAATAAGTGGGTAAACATAAAAGAATAGAATGAGAAATAAGTCAATTGAAGAAAAACTTAGAGAGAGTCGGCTTACATAGTTTGGACATATAAAACATAAGCCGATTAAAGTTTCAGTAAAAAAAATTGAGTTATTAAACCTTGCCCACATAAAGAAAGAAAGAGGGAGACCAAAACAGATATGACAAGAAATTATAACGAATAATTTTACACACTTAGAGCTAAATGAACATTTGTTAACTGTAGAGTAAAAACAAAGAATTCATGTAACCAATCATACCTAGTGGAATAAAAGCTTAGTTGTTATTGTCGTAGGGAAGCGGCTAAGACTACTTCCATAATCACCTAACATAATTAAATAGCACAATCCATGTCTTCGATTTTGTTGGGGACAAAGATCTCTAGTGTACATGGAAAGTTTATTAACCAAATAATTGGGTGGAGGTGAAGTTTTATACTTATCCCCACCCAAGGTAAATCGAGCGGTATTATTTGTATATGGGACAAAAATAAAAAATAGTTATTTAGACTAGTGGAACACACATAATGTCTCCTAGAAGAATACCTGGAGTTAGGCTGCCCCATCAAGCTGCTGAATAGTGAAAAAAAGGGGAGGAACCTGATCTGAGCCTGCAGGACTGTTTGAAGGGGAGTGAGTGTCGCACACTTTTTAATAGACAAAGCTCTTTGAACTGTAGAGGAGCAGCTAAGACAGTTTCCTGTAAGCATCTAACATAATTGGAAAGCATAATCCATGTCTTCTATTTTTGATGAGGACAAGGATCTCAAATGCACATATAAAGTTTATTAACCAATTAATTAGGCAGATGTGGAATTTTGTACTTATCCTCTCTCAAGGTAGATCAGGCAGCATTATTTGTGTATAGGACAAAAACAAGATAGCCAAGCAAACTGTTGGAACACAAGAAGCATAAACTCCCATAACACTTCATTTATGCCCTTTCATTTAGGTGACTTCGACTAGGAGACACTAAAATGTGTATGTCTGGCAAGAGATGTGACAAGCTTTTGAGCCTCTTGTCAACCATGATATGCCTATGTTAACTGGTGATAATTTTAACTACACAGTGGGGCGAAAAGAATAGAAGGGAGAGAAACTGTTTCATCACTCTATAGGCATTAAGGAGTTTATTGACTTTATGTAGAGGGCTGATTTATAGTACATTGGCTTCACAAAGCCGCCCTTCACTTGGTACAACAACAGAGAGGGGTTTACACGGAAGTAGGTAAGACTTTAAAGAGTACTACTTAATACCACAACTATGTGTAGCTACCAGCGATTTTTGTTCATCTTGCCCACATTACTTCAAACCACTACCCTCTACCTCTTTCAGCCACAAGGAAGTCTCAAATTTGAAGATACTTGGCTAACATATGAGGAGTCCTTCAATTGTCAAGAGTTGTGCGACTCAATAGGTTAAAGAGGGGCTAGCTTGTGTACTGAATAAGAAGATGACTAGATCTCTCAGAACACTTAAGCAATGGAGCGAGGTGAGTGACCTCATGACTAAGACTAAGAAGCTAAACCAAGCTACGAATGGTGGATTGGCCTACTGTGAACATGATGGGCTAATTGTATCATACCACTGCTTCCAGAGTTGAAGTTTAGTGGTGGCATAAGGTGAAGGCCTAATGGCTTGCCAAAGAAGACTAGAACATAGCATTTTTTCCCTAGAGTGATAACTATGAGGAAGCGCCAAAACTACATATGTGCTATTATCGATGACACTAAAGAGAGGACCACATGAGAGGAAGGGATTCTTCACACCATGTGATGTAGGCATGTGAGAGTTTTATATCATACCTACAAATTACCAGGTTATTCTAAATATGATTTGTGTGAATGCAAATTAATTTCCACAAATGTATCCAAAGAACTAGTTATTATATGATAAAGTTTCAAATTATGCTTCTAACTTAAGGATATTTATTAAAAAAGCGAAGAAAATTTATCAATGAAAATACAAAAATAAACAACTAACGTACAAACATGAGTCATTTCAACAATAGTTCAAAAGACAAGTGATTATGCTAGGATTAGATCTACTACCACATGTGATGAACTTGAAAAAAATAGAGTGAAATTTTGACAACAATTCATAATTTCAGCAAAATGTAATTGGGAAAATAATGATAATTAATGGAAACGAAAAGTAAATGGATATCAACATGAACTCACAATGATACAAGATTAGTACATATCATTGACTAATAATTTAAAACAATTGGGGAAAATAAGTACAAGATTACACACAAGAAATGAGAAAATTATATGAATACATAAAGGAAACACAAATGGAAACACAAATAGAGAAAATAAGATGATAAAAGATAAGTACTCAAACCAAGATCAGTCTATCGATCAAGTTTCCAACCTTCAAGATGCATTGATTCATTCCTCTGCACCAAATTCTACACTTGGAACTCTCCAAAATGCAAGAACAACAAGAGTCCAATAACAATGGCGAAAGTAATTTCCAAACAACTCCCCGAAAAATAACTCCAAAAGGCCTTTAATGGTCATCATGACCCATCTTTTAGCAAGCAAACATAGATCAACAGCAGCTATTGACCGCCAACAGTTCCAAGCTACTCGGCGTGGAGGCAAGGGTAGCAAAAATATGAATAAAGATGAAGCCATGGCCAATTGAGGTTTGGTGCGGTGGCGAGTGCAGTTGAGCATACAGATCAAGGCACAATCCTAGGTCTTAATGCATCCATTTGACAATTACACCCCTCTAAATCTCTGTTATTGTAGCTCCAAATCACTTACAAGCTATAGCAATATCTCTACCCCTTTTAAGCAATTAATCAGTCATATGTTTGAGACATAATTACTCCTTTCATGATACTGAAATACTTGCATTATCTCTTTGCTCACCAAATAACCCCAAAATAGCACACATACAAATATAACTAAACCTCACTACATAATCACTCAAAATAAATAAAACAAATACAACTGCATATAGATCTCACTACATGGCCACTCAGATGATGAAATAGATAATATGAACACAAATAAAACAAAATAATTAGAGCTCATAGCCCGAGTTCCCGAGGTAAAACTGTGTTATCGTCAACAAAGCCAATACTTAAGATGCTATGCATCACCATGATGGATTTTTTTACCTAGAAATGGAGTGTTGAAGATAAAGTAAGTCAGATCCCAAATACGGTTCATCCCAGAGTAGTTGTTCCCGCCAAGATAGTTATGAATTAAGTAGACAAGTCTTGAGGGAGGAGATCAGAGTTGCACTATTCTGTTTAGCCAACAACAAAGCATCAGGCACTGATAGTATTACAAGCTCATTGCCAAGATGATAGTGAATAGGACGAAGGACCACATAGCATCACTCATTATAACTTAGTAAAAAGTTTCCGTCCTAGGTAAGTACATTGCAGATAAATATCCTAGCGCAAGAAGTCATCCATAGAGTGCAGACCACAAAGGCCAAGACATATTTATGATGGCTAAAGCTGATATGGAGTAGGCATACGATAAGGTCAGTTGGGACTTCTTGGACCATATGTTCACTCTTTTGGGATTCTCTGATTAATGGTGCCAAGCTGCCAGTGTGTTCAGATGTGTGCCAGATGACCTAGGTATATCCTGCTGATCAATGGCAAGCGGTCACCATGGATAGTGGCTTGTCGGGAATGAAGTAGGAATGCCCACTTTTATTGTACCTATTCATCTTATGATCAAAGTTATTTTCTAGGTTGATCTATTTGGAGATACTAACAAATTCCTTCAGAGGCATTCAACTTTTAGCCAGAGGACCCATCCATTCACACCTTGATTTCATTGAAGAATTGTCGATGTTTGCTGAGGCTACTTGGCAACAGCAGCAACTCTAAAAACCACTTTGGATAGGTATTGTGCATTTTCTGGACATGCAATGAACCTCGACAAATCTTCTATTATATTCAGTCATACCATGTCAAGGAACATGAAGCTTGCAATCAGAAGAAAGTTTGGAAGGGGAAGGGAAGGGGGAGAGGGGTTGAGCCAACATTAGTGATATGAAGGGATTCCCCTCTGGAAACATAGGCCGATCAAAGCTAACTTTGAAACCATTTTCTTAGTGGTTAGGAGTCGAATATCTTCTTAAAAAGTCCCAAAGTTATCATTGGCATGCAATATCACGCTCATCAACAGTGTGATAAGTTCCATACCAGTTTACATCCTATCAAATACATTCATTCCCCTGAATATGCTTGATGCTATTGAGAAGCTCATTCGAAACTTCTTATCGAGTAGGGATATCGAAACGAAGACCATTCACTATACTTAGGAAAATGCTTGCAAAATAAATAGCCATGGAGGTCTAGGCATCCATGTTTTCCGAAAGTGGAGAAGCACTTTGTTGGCCAAGAATGGGGCAATATTTTTGGGGAAAGAGGGATGCATTTAGAAGGATAGCATCCAAGCTAACTATGGCTCAACAACTAATCCATTTAAAACTAAGCATGGGGACTCCTGGATTTGGAACATTATTTTCTTGGGCGGAGAGGTCATACAGGGCAACATGATATGGCTTTTGAGGATGGCAGCTCGATCTCCTTTATGGAGGACCCTTGGCATTCTATGACCATCCTTACTCTGTGACCAACATGCATCAATATGTACCTTGAGAAGCACCTCGGTACAATGGAGGAGCTATAGGATGATAGTAGTTGAGACAGAAAGAATATCAACCTTGTTTTCAGAGAAGAGTTGGGCAACATGGTTCTTTCCATTAGTAGTCATTTCTATTTGGAGCAAGACACGGTCTGGACTGCAATAGAGAGACAGAAGGTACCCACCACTGCACTACGCCAAAAGTAATTCCAAGTGGAAGAGGACACTCGGACAGGAGCTTGGTGTTAGCAGCTTGCTGCACAACTGAGGATGTGTGCTCTACTATGGAGAGTAAGCAAGGAGCTATTATATTGTGGTTGTATCCTCACAGTTTGGTGCTTCAAATTGCTTCCCTAAGGGATGCTGTGGAAGGCAACCTCCATGTGGTTATGAAGTACTGCATTTGCAAGGAAATGCGAAGGGAGCTACAAAAGAAGTGCGCCCCATTTTCACTAGCATCTTCTTTGCAGGTATACCCTCAGACGTTCGCTTCAACAACCAAATGCAACAAGAACAGGAGCCATGGTATTGAGACAGTTATCATCTATTATTGTTGGAGGGCTGGGAAGGCTAGAGTTCATGGTTAACCAACTCCAATCTTGAAAATCACCGCAGCTACCGTCTTGAGCCTAATCGATGTTGACTTACACAAACCAAGAGTTGCTAGGATCCAAGATCCCCTATAGGACTCCATGTCCAAACATTTAACTATTGGATCCCCCCTCTTGGTTGGTTCAAGATCAACTTCTACAACTCACTGCAAGGTAGTGGGGTTGTTGAAGCGAGCTATCTCATCAAAAACCACCATGGCGATGTGATATACATAGGCAACGGATGAGGACTTACCCATTCCATTGGTGTGGTGGAGTAACGAGCAACAATTCAAGGTTTGATAATTGCTTTGAACATTATTGGAACCTCCACCATAATTTGGCTTAAGGGAGAATTAACCACTCTCTGCACATTGCAAACTACACTAAATTGAACTTCAATTATAGGACTGGTTAAAGAACACCTTGCTAGAATGCTAAGCACTGCTGAACAAAATCCCGAAAATTAGTGGCCACCAGATCTTGGATAAATGGAGAGAAGATAGGACTGACAACACTGTGGAAGGGATAGTGATATGAAACACCTAGCTCAATTGATGTTTTATTTCCATCTTTACAAGATTACTCATGTAAATAGAATCACTAATAGTGTTGCTGACTATTTAGCACATTTAGCTATTCTAGGTGATTTTGAATGGGCGAGAAGAATGCCCTTCCCCAACAATTTTTGTAACATCCTCAATAAAGGTGTGACGTGATATACTCTTTTTAGTATTTTTGTTTTATTAGATGGTCTAGGCCACAATTTCTGGAGCACCTCTGTCAACTTCGTTAGCTTTGTTTTCCCCAACAAATTAAGGCCCTGTTTGGCGCGAGGACCAAATCAGGACCAAAGTGATACTAATTTAAAAAATAGTAATAATAATAATAATAAATAAAATTTTTTAATCATTCTACACAAATTCTAATATAAAAAATATTATTTTACTTCACATACTCAATAATTTTTAATAAAAATATATACTTTATTTCACATTCTAGACCAAAATATTCGAATCGAGTATTTTGATAATATTTTGGTCTAGGATGTAAAATAAAATTAATTTTTTTATTGAAAATTATTGAGTATGTGAAGTAAAATAATATGTTTTTATATTAAAATTTGTGTAGAATGATTAAAATTTTTTATTTATTATTATTATTGTTGTTTTTTAAATTAGTATCATTTTGGTCCTGATTTGGTCCTCGTGCCAAACAGGGCCTAAAGGATGGTTGTGGCTTGAGAACTTGGACAAAAGATAAGATCAGACAAGTTGTCCTTAGTGTTTTCCGTCTCCATGTTAAGGTTGGAGATGTGACATGTGAGTACCATAATCTCTCAAGAACTCATCCTGGCACATCCAATTCAGTGAATATTAGGAGTGTGGATTAAATGGTTCAAACCAAAAAATCAAATCAAACCTATTAAATTTGGTCAGCTTGATTTGATTTACAACATGTCGATTTGGTAATTGAAACTTTTTGGTTAAATGATCTAGGTTTAGTTTTATATTTAAAAATCAAACTGACCGAATTAACCGAAATGTCACTTACCATCATGTGATAATATTGTTGAAATTATATGAAATATTTGTTAATTTTCTTTTAAAGTTATGATATTCATTTTTGGACATGATTTTAGCCTTTGTAGTTGTGAAACCATGCAATATTATATTATATATTGTTTTAAAATTTTTGAGTTTTTGAAGATAACTAATTACATAAAGAGGAAATTATGATTTTAACCGAATCAAACCGAATCGATCGAATTTCATTTAGTTGGTTTGGTTTTCAGTTTATAGTCTTATTTGGTTGGTTTGGTTTATTAAATTTCAAAATCGAATCCAAACTTTCTTTTTCCGGTTTGGTTAACCAAATCAACTAAATGCACACCCCTAGTGAGTATGGTCTTCTACTGTCAAATGATGGTCGAAAAATGAGCAATGTAACAACTATGTCAATAGGATAAAGTTGTTGATGAACACCACAAGGAGCTTATTGCAACACTGTAATGCCAAGTCTTTAAAAGTAGTGGTAAAGGGTTGGCATTTAGCCACATCGGTAGTCACAGGCAAAAGAGTGTATTATTGTACTGTTGCAAGTGTTGCTCAAGATCCGTCTTCCCCTTGTAGGAGTTCATTTTTGGAGTATTGAAGTTGATCTGGAAAGGAGTCACGAAGATCACCTGAATGAAAGGCAAATCTTCCCTGCATGCAGATGTATAGCAGGAGCATCTTGCTGGGATTTAAATTCTCCATTCACGCTTAGAGCTTACAACCTCTTGTTGAGAATGTTTGCTTTGATGAGATAGCAAGGATATACACCAATCGACCATATTGATGCCACCGGCTTCAAAGTTGCAGGAGAGGATACCATTCCGGCAGACTGTGCAGGCATAGCTGAGTTGTATGCTGCTAAAGTAAGTAGTGCTGCTACAGCTGGTACCGCAACATGACAGTACACCGGAGGAGGGACCATTAAAGCAACTGAAGCCAGCGAAGATGACAAACTGAGCACCCACCTGGGGCTGTTGTTGGAGCAAGATAGTAGCCAAAAAAAAAAACAAAATTCGTTCCAAATGGATCCTTATAATCAATTTAACCAACTAATCAGGCTAGAAGCTTACTAGAAAACTTACTAAGCTACCCAGGCTAACGTAGAGCAATCGCTTCAAGCAACCCATAAAACAACACTCTGAAAAAATAAAAATTAAAAAATAACAAAATTTTTCAGGTAAGAGGAGAACCATAACCCCTCATAAGAGTCTGGCAATTTAGCACCCAGCCAACATGCTGGTGTTCCTATTAAAAATACAAAATGAATTTTTCCCGGCAATTTTTAGAATAAATTAGATATATTCACAAGTTCCAACATAATACTCATCATAAAGAACCTTCTTAAGAGATATAAATGCTGAATTAGAAGCAATCAATCTTCTTACCACTGGAATGAAAAAATAAAATAAAATTGCATGCCCATTAACTTATACAACACAAATAAAACGCATAAAATTCTGTTCCTTACGCAAATTACAACCTTACGCATCAACTTTCAAACCTTACATTCACGTATTAACCAAATTCCTACATCGGAAAGGTTCCTTGCTGATGAAAAGCTGAACAAAGTGCCAATGCAACGTCTATTTTATTGTTTAACCTCAAACATTGATCAATATCCAGAATATAGCATAGCAAACTTAATATAGAAAAACAAAAAGCGATGGGAAACGATTTACCTAATCTGTGTTGGAGAGCAGAGAAGACCTGAAGCATCAGCTCCAACGACTGCAATTTCACAAACATTGCAAAACTGCCCTTGAAAGGCTGGGACAAATCTAGCTCCACAATAAGGACAGGAGACATCTTTCTGCCCACGATAGATAGGAACAAAACTGGCACCGCAAACAACAAAAGGATTTCGATAATCATAATTTAACTCGTGCGAATCTTTCTTATCGCCGCAAGCATGAAGAACCTGCCTGGCCTTCTTTGTTTGGGCATCATTCGGGCTACTCTCAAGAAGCATCCTTGCAAAATTTGCAGCAGTCGCATAATTTCCTCCCTTGAAACAGATAGTCATAGCACTAGTAAGCACCAATCTCATGTGAATCTTTTGAAGCTTACAATTTGTAAAATATGCTGCCAGCTCCTGTTGCCTTATCAGATCATCCTTAGTTTCCTTTCTTTTGACCTCAATCTTTAACCCAAGTACATATTCTTTAGCAATCTCAATTAGCTCCTTTACTTCATCAACCTCCCTCCTAGAATCTACAACAACGAGAGGTATGGTATGCAATATATTAATAAATAGCCTTAGTGCCTCTGGGAACTTCCCCTCAGTTGTTGCTCGATAAGCTGCCTTGAGTTTTTCATCCATCTGAGAAAACTTGAACACGAGAGCAGGTGGGCTCCTCACATTTGGACTAGCAGACTCATTCCATCCCTTCTCGACAGCAATTGTTATTACCGGAGCCATGACAAAAGCAGGAAGATGAGTTTGACTTCCAGTGTATAGATCAATAAACATCTGCTTCAATGGGGCGAAGTTGCTTATACCTAATTGCCGGTTGAGAAGACGCATAGCTGTGTCAAAATTTCCAGCTGCAGCATGCTCCCCAGCAAGAGATGATTTCTGAGTCCAGATTTGGCTTACGGGCATGCCTGCTGTAGGAGCTACAAATACGGAAGCACGAGTATTACTGGCTGCTACTGGAGTGTCAACATCAGCTGGCAACTCGAGATCTTCAAGCTCCCACCCACCTTCGTCATTTTCATCATTTGCTTCAACAACATCAATCTCAGCATCGATTTCTCCATTCTGAATGATCCTCTCTACATTGACGATATCCAAATCTTCATCACCCCAGTCAGCAGCACTCACTTCTTCTTCTTCATCTTCGTGCCCTGTCCTTCCAGAAACATCCAATCCTCCTTCAAAAATGCCCCTCATAACCCTCAACAATGGCCAGTCTCCGCTACACAAGAGAGGAGCAGGTGGCAAGAGAAGAGAGTGGGTTTTGCCTTCAGGTATAACGGGTAAATTATCCCCCAATTCAGCTGCAAGTCTTTCAGCAGTTTCTGTGAGCCCATGAGTTGAAGCAGTAATATATGCAAGAGGCAAGTGGCCAGCATTCTCCAATATCTTCACACGCTCCTGAATGTCACCTAGATACATGGCATTGTGGAACTGACCCATGACATCATTCTTGATTTCGGCTATCCTCAGCATTTTCGATAGCTTTTCTTGATTTCCTGTGACGAGATAGAGGAAAGATAGCCTTTCAAAATTCTTAGTCCTCTGGTAGGCATATTCGACAATACTAGTATTCCCCTGCCGAAGGGCCTCAATGCCCAATCTGTACCAATGATCTTTTTCGTCAATTTCCTTTGCAGAAGCGACAGCTATCTGGATGTTACCACTCTCAAGAGCTAAGTTGAAACGGGTTCTCTCATCTTTGACAAAATGAAGAGCTACTTCAGGGAATCCTTTTTGCTGCAAATATGAAATGACAGCCTGTCCACATAACTGTGAATTCCTGATCATACTCATTACATGATCATATCTTTTCCTCAGTAGTGCAAGCTTAAATATGTACTCAGTAGCATCAATTGTTATGATCCGATTCTTCCCATCACGATCCAAACAGAATAAATTGTTGTTAGTCAATTTCGTTAAGTAAATAGGAATATCAATGGTTTTAATAATTCCATTGTCCCCATTAGGCAGGCAATACTTAATGTGGTTTAATGTCGTGTAGATGAAGACACCATTTTCATCCCAAGCACCACTTTTGACACGAATAGTTTCATGCAATGTGCAACGGTGAACAAGTTTCTTGTCAGCAATAAGTATAGCATGTTTACTAAGCAAAGCAACAGTTTCCATGTCACTTGACCAAACTATATATTTGACAGCAGGAACCTGAAGCTCTCCAAGAATAAGACGCTGTTGAAGATCGAAGATAACAACCCTATCTTCAGCCCTGCACAAAAGATTTCCTGTTCCAGCATAAAAGATTGCATCAGTAGTTATAGGAAGGGTACTCCTTTTCACAATCTCATTCCTAAGATTCTTTACTAATGCTTGATTGCTGGCCTTGTCCAGCACGGCAAATCTATTGCGAGCCACAAAAACAGCAGAGTTTCCTGTTCCTCGCTTTGCATCCTGCGTAAAATCACCCCTTCCAACATTATCCTTAGGAACAATAAAAAGTTCATAAGAACCACCATCACTATCTGAACAGATCAAAATAGCATTTTCTGTAGGGCTAAAAGATAGTGTTCTTGGACCCTGATTCAAGCTGACAGAACCAGGCCTTCTTATTGGAACTACTTGATTGTCCCTCTGAGATGAAAACTCATACAAGCGCAGGAAGCGGTCTTTAACATAATACAGAAAATCACCACTCACAGAGAAAGCAGGACGCTCTCTCTCTAGTTTGAATACAATCATTCCACTGTCATGACCAGCTGCAAGTAAATTCATCTCTGGGTGCGCAGATAGAATCCAAAAACGATCGTGTTCACGACGAAATGTCTGAACTGCAGTGCGCTTAGTAGCATCCCAAATACGGATACTTTTGTCCTCAGAATTGGAAACAATAATATCCTGCTTCGCATGGAACATCACACAAGAGACATTATTCATGTGCCCCCTCAATGTGTCCACTTCCCATGCTTTTGTATCTGTTGAAGAAACATTTTCTTTGAGTACGTTATCCATTTTATAGCAAAAATTATTAATTATTCAAATTTACTGTAATTCATTTGCCCTAGCTTTTTGCAAGGAAAACCTAAGCATTCATGAATTGTAAACAACAACGTTAGTTGAAATAGGGAACATCTGAAGAAAAATGATTAGTGGAACCAATCCAATGTGTTTAAAAGTTAACCAACAAACTTGTTTACCTCTTACTAAAGATGTGAAAATAAGCTCAAAGCTCGAAACTGGCTTGAGTTTGGGCACGAGTCGAGTTTCGAGCCACAATTCAAGCTCAAAATTCATTTCAAATTGATTTTGAGACATGATTGACTCACTTGATAAAAAATGAATAAGTCTTAATTAAAAAATATATAAATATTTTATTTTTTTATATACATAAAAGTTACATATATTTATGTTCAAATTGAATTGGCTCGACTCAAAATCATTTCAAGTTCTAATCGAGTTCGAGCTGGAACCGGACCACTCAAACTCAGACTCTTTTACAACCCTACTCTAACCCAACTTTTATCCCAAATAAGAAAAAAATATATATATATATTTGGTTTTGAAATTAACAGAAACTCCAAAGCTACCTAAAAAGGAAACCTTTCTGTTAAACCGATAACCTCAGACCTGTTGGTTTACAAGTTTGTGCATTTACTTGCTTAATTCTAACTCTTTGTTTTCAAAAAGACAAAAAATTCAAAATATTTAAAATTTGGCATAAACTCCTCAAAAAAAGTTGCCCAAAAAAGAAATTATTTTGTTTCATTTTAATCACAAAAACTCTAGCAAGCTTCAATCAAACTTCTATAAATGAGAAGGAATTCTGAGAGTTACCATTCATTCTCCACAATTTAACTTGCCGGTCGTCTGCTCCAGAAACAATAAGAGGTAGGTTAGGATGAAAAGATGCCCAATTGACTCCCCGATCATGACCCTCTAGCACATACTTCACAACTGCATCAACTCCCCCAAACAGATCTGTGTTCATTTGGCTAAGACGCAAAATATCATCAGTTGGAGAAACTGTTTTCTTTCTCAAAGCACCAATATCCCATACGCGAACAGTTTGATCCAGGGAAGCAGACACGACAAGATCCTCCTTCGGATGAAATGATGCACACATCACATAGTGATTGTGGCCCGTCAACACTGAAATGCAGGTTCGAGATTGCCAATTCCAAATCCTTATAGTTTGATCATCACTTGCACTTACGATCCAAGGGTACTCATCGTGAAATTGGACAGTGCGAATGTAATCAAGATGCCCAAGAAGAGTGAACAGACATCGGTGCGTTTTATAATTCCATACCTTGATCTTGTAATCGTCTCCTGCAGAACAGCACTGCCTTGTTAAACATGATTAGTTATGATACTGATGGTAGCAACGATTATCATTAAATTTGCAAGTCTCAAGTTTCACAGTTAATGAAACAATGGAGGCAAAATGTAAGCCTCGTATAAAATATGAAAAATTGGATCCCAAAACGTGAGTGTCATGTAATAGGAGAAATATAGAAAAGAGTCATAGAAAAGAGTCACAGAAGAAATAAGTGTAGCAGAAAAACATTAGGCCAATACATACAACATAAGAATATTCATAAAAGTACTTTGGATCTACAAATTTCATTATCAGATGAATTTCTTACGAAACAAATCCCGATGGAGAGGATTAGACGCAAGATTCTGCACAAAATTATCTAAAAGATGTAACATGAAAGTCATCGGAAAAGCATATTAGGAAAGCTTTCACCTCCGGATACAAAAAGGGGCTGCGATTTATGGAAATGGACGCCCCGAACGGGTCCATCGTGCTCGTCAAAACGGTCGATGAGGGTTCCCATGCGGTAGTCCCATAGCTGGATAACTCCGCTGTGAAGACTGGCAAGAATCCACGGCCTCTTGCTGTGAAAGCTAAGTCCCTTCACCCGATTACTCTTGGTCTCAAACTTGGTCAGCATCTCTGCTTGTGCCCGTCACTCCACTGCGATCAGATCTCCAAAACCCCTAGCGCGTATGAAATTCAGAAGTTAATACAAAAGTGTGAAACCGAGATCATGAGAAATCGGACACCTGCTAGGGTTAGGACAAAGATCCGGATCAAAAAAGAAGATCTAAATCGAGCGTACGAATGAGGATAAAGAGCGGCTCTGACCTCAGGATCCCAGATCTGAAGGAAGAGCTCCAAATCGGCGAGAAAACAATTGATCAGGAGAAAGTCGCAGCTGCCGCCGACGAGATTGGCGTCGCCTGGAAGATCTCCGTTGCCCTTCTCCACTCCGCGTCTCCGCCTCGCTCTTCTTTCTGGCCCCTCCGTTTTCTTCTTAATTTTTTTTCTTAATAGAAATAGAACAAGCATAATTAATTATTTTTCATTTTTTTCAAAAATTTATTTTTCAATTTTAAGAATAAGAAAGTTTTTTTATTAAAAAAATTACCTATTTAATTACAAAATGTTACATAATTAGTATAATCACCGCAATATGAAGTGGGTGGACCAAAGAAAACATTTTCAATTATTGATACGTATTATGGTAAATTATTAATAAGTTCTTCATTTTCATGATCATTTTTTATTTCACTTTTATGATAGTTACATTTTTTAAATTGCTATATTTTAATCTAATTTTTTTTGTTACATTGAGCTTACATTTTCAGTTCACGTGAGGTGGACCGGATAAGGTGGAGAGAGAGGCAAAGGTATAGTGATAATTTTAAAAAAATTTTAATAATTTTTTAAAAACTAGAAATTCGATGTTATAATTTTAAAAACATAGACCTGCATGATAATAAATCTTAAACTCAGAGATCTAAGTATAATTATTCCTAATTAGGTAAAAAAAACATTTCCAATTATTGATTACCTATTATGGTAAATTATTAATAGGTTCTTCATTTTTATGACTATTTTTTATTTCACTTTTGTGATAGTTACATTTTTTAAATTGTTATATTTTAATCTAATTTTTTTGTTACATTGAGCTTACATTTTCAGTTCATTTTATCCATCGAGTTGATTGTTAATTTAAAATACAGATAATTTTGTAAAATTCTATAAAGGTTTTTATTTTTATTTTTTCTTTTATAATTTTTTTACAAATATTAAAATCATTTCCAATTATTCACTTTTATTTCCCTCCATAAAACTAACCAATTAAACTATTTTAATCTTGAAATATCATAATTATAAGTAAGTAGTTCTAATTAAAATTCCTAAAATTAAATCTAAATGAACAATTCATTCTAAATTTTATATATAACTGTGATATTTTTTTATACATAGTACTTTAATTAGATTTATTTTTAATAAATACATATATTGCATTTTTTTAATATATATTACTTATCATATTTGTATATTTTATTTTTTTAGATGCATATTTATGCTTAAAACATTTACAACAATCTTCTTATGAAATATAGAAATTTAGAATTAAATTTTAGATGCTTTCTATTTTTTATTTTGTGGAGGGAGACCTTTATTTATATAGAGATAATTGGAGAAATCATTCATGTTCTAACATTTTTGGCTAAAAAATGATAATTAATTAATTTTAAGGAAGATTTTATGAATGTCTTTAATTTAATTTTACAAAGAGGTAATTTTATATAGGGTAAATTGCACAGGGCCCCTGAGGTTAGAATGATGCTGTAAATAGGTCCCATGTTTTGGAAAAACTAGATTTGGGTCTCCGAGTTTGTGTTTGCACTACCGTTTGGTCCCATGTCTGAAATTTACTGGCTTTTTACTATTTTATCCTCAGATTTTTTACTCATTCTCCACATTATTCTAAAGAATTTTGAGAGAGTTATAAGAGCATTTTGGTTTATATAAATATAATATCAAATTTAATCGTTACTGTTTAATTGAACCATCCAAAAAAATAATATTTAAACTAAGGGACCAAATGACAGTGCAAACACAAACTCGGGGACCCAAATTTAAGTTTTTCAAAATATGAGACTTATTTATAATGTCATTCTAACCTTAGGGTCTCCTGTGCAATTTACCCTTTTATATGTGTATTTCAAATATTTAAATTGTGCATGAAATATAAAAGTATATATGTAATATTAAAGAGTAGAGATTTAAATATATAATTTATATGAATTTGAGATATTAATGCTTAATTTCCTCTTCCATTATCGTATATTAATGCTTAATTTCCCCCTCCATTATCGTATATGAATGTTTGTTGTATCGTAAATGTGTAATAGATTGTATGTATAGTAAGAGATAAATATTAATTTAATACATCCATGCTAATAATCATATCACAAAAAAAAATTTTGCATATATATATATGGGGAAAAAATAATGCTGTATAATTTTCTTCAGCTTAGGCTAGAAGAGTTATATTTTTGACATATTTTAAAGTTTTCATAGTACTGTTAATTCCGGTAAATGAGACTTTTTCTTCGAATTTTTCAGAAAATTTATCTACCCAGAGTTGTTCATTCATGATACTTCGTGTTGCACCAGTATCTATTATAGCATATTATAGCATAAATATAAAATAGTTTATATTCTGGGAAATCTATTTTAATACATATTTTATTTAAATGTCTGTTCATATCATGTAAATTCATATTCAAGGTCAAGTTTTGTAATAGAAAATATTATTAAATCAAATAATTTATAATTTTTCCTTATTAGTATCAATGTATTTTGTTCATTATTCCTTATTACTGCTTTTATTTTTCCGTTATAATCAGATGTAATAATTCTTTCTGTTATGGTCATATCATTATTAAATACCCAATCATTTTTTTGTTTGATTAATCCATAATTTTGACACTTATACTTGTTTAGACTTTTGAAGATGTATTTGTTTGTATTAAAATGTCTTCAAATGAATAGAATTCATATCTTATTTATATTTCTTTAAGATATATTACATTGTGTTCTATTTTATTAAAAGATATTTTGTTAGTATGATCTGTTAAGACGTTTATAGTATGTAAATTACATTCACCTAATCGTTTGATACCGATTATTTTTCCTTAAATTTTTAACTGTATTGTTTCATGATTAAAATATAATGGGTAATATTTTTTTAGGATATCTTGACCTATTAATATATCATATGTAATTCTTTCATCGCTATAAATTATATCAAATTTTAATTTATGTAATTCATTGAATATATCTACAATCATTAAGTTATCTATATTAGCTTTGTATTTAAGTTCATTTATAGTTTTATCAAAGGTATAATATCTTTTCTTTTCTGTTTTAGATATGTTATTATTAATTAATTCAAATTTTATATATGATAAAAAAGCTCCTGTGTCTATTAAAGTTTTTAATATAATATTTTTTTTAAAAATTAATTAGGACTTATATTATGTTTAGATCTAATTTGATGTTAGGGGTATAGTCAAAGTCTTCTTGATTTAGATTTTTTATTTATAGTTTTTTTGATATATTTATATTGTCTAATTTTTTATCTAATTATCTATTGTATTTAACGGATAATTTTTCTTCGTTTATATGTAATTATTTAGTAGGAGGTTTTCAATTAATTGATATTTTTTTATTTTTTTTATATTTATATTTTATTTTAATGGTAATTGTATATATTTGTTGGTTAATTATTTTGAATATATTATTTACAAGTTATTTAATTTAATATCAGAAAGTATTAATTTTATTTTTATATTATTTATTTTTAAAAAATATCCTAATAAGAGTTTACTTTTTTGTGTATATTTTCTAGTTTATGAAATATTTTTGTAAACTTCTGCCCGATACGGAAGAGGATTCCGTAGACGAACGGCGGCAGATCCCGCTGCCATTTGGAGGGCGATGAGCGGCGCCGATCCTCCTCTATCTCCGCGGCAAACGCAGGATTTGCTTCCTGATTCGCAATCAATAAGAGGAAGGCGTTCGCCCAGATCTCCGGATTTAGTGCCGAAGCACGAAACCGCCTCTTTTTTCTGTCTTTCTTTGGAAGGAAATCGTCTGCTGATCGCCATGGCAGCATTGTGAATTGGGACATTTCTGGTTTTTTTCTGTGGATTTATCCTTCCTTTTTACTTTAAGATCTTTGGCGCCGGAGAATGGCCGACCACGGGGCGACGTCTCAATACGTGAAGCTGAAGAAGATTCAGGATGCACCAGCTGAGGATATTCAGCCTGGCGAGCTTAATCAGCCCGTCAGCGTCCCTCAGGTTCGGCTTGTTCTTGGCATGTGCATTAGAGGTTTTTGCTCTTTGGATGTCATGGATCTGAAATTTGAATCCTCTATGCTATGGTTTCTTTGTTGAAATTGCGATTAAAGATGAAGTTATGGGATCTATCTTTTATTGAAAAAAAGAAAATTTTTGGTTGTATGATTCTGCTTTCGTTCATTTTTCTTGGCAGTTGGAGGTACATAGATGTCAGGAGTGCGGCCAGCCGCTGCCGGAGAGCTATGAACCACCGGCAGATGAAGCTTGGACAACTGGAATCTTTGGCTGTGCTGAAGACACTGAGAGCTGTAAGATTAGATTATTTCTGATGAGAAAGATTTTTGGTCTTTGGTTGTAACTTTGAACCAGATGATTTGATTGCTGGGCATGTAATTTATATAATAATCCAAATTTGGTGCTACAAAACTATTCGATATTAATATTACATTATGATATCTATTTAAGGAATGAATTATTCTCATTTTTTTTTCTGAATTTATGGAGTGTTAGAAGTGTGCATGAATTATCTTGAGGGTCATCTCCATCTATCTTATATAGGTTTTTGGTGAGGTTCTAAACGTGATTGTTGAATTTCGAATAAAAATTTCGACCAATGAAGACCATGCTATGGCATACTTCAGGTTTCGAGGAAGTTTCTAGAAAATAGATGTTCAGACATTGGAAGCTCGAGTTTGAAAGTCAATCTTAAAGACGGAGTTCGCTGAGGGTAACTCAAATATGGAATCTTGTTAGTTGATGGTCGAAAGTACTATTTTCTAAGGTGTTCCTTAAAAATTGTTTATTCGAGGAGTTCTCTCAAGACTCTTTCAAGGCATTGTCTAGAAGATGCACTTGACTGCCAATGGCAGTTGTTTAGGATACTTATAGTCTTATAATGTTTTTGTGGAGAACCAGCTTTCTCTCTACATAAAAAGTTATTAGAGTTCATTATATGTGCCTCTTCAACCATTGCTCTTCATGGTTGTAATTTCTCTTTTTACCTTCTTGAAGGTAGTTAAAACTCTTCTCTGCTCTCCCATGATTTTTATTACAGTTCAAGTGTTGTGTTTTCTCTTAATATTCTTGCTATTACCTTTTGCTTATGATTTGTTGTTCATTCTCATGTATCTTAAACTTGTGTACATTCACAATAGACTTGTTCATATTTGCTCTATGATAGGTTATGATGAGAGCTATTCTTGTCCCTTTGGATTTGGTTGATGTCTTAGGAGAAATGATAAGATGGATGAAGCTTTGATTGCAGAAGAGGAGATAAAATATCATAATATAACAATGAATTTGTAGCTTAAGTTGTCGTCACTTTGTATGATGAAAGCTTGACCAACAAGTTTTTCTTGAAGCAAAGGTTGCATTCGCATCATTTGTTCGAAGGTAAGAATACTTAGTCTTATCTTGGTGATTTCAAATGTATGTTTACAAATGCAGTGGCAATAGAGGTGAAATAGGACGATGTGGGCCTATCCGTGTTACTATTATGTTCGCTTCCACCCTCCTACATGAACCTTAGATATTCCACAGACCCATTGGATGATGTATCACAAGTATTCTATCTAAGACTTTTCTTGATTCATACATCGGCCCTACTTCAGAGACTCAAGTTGAGGGACCGATTGTAAGAGGAAGACAGTATAAGGGCTCCAATAATAGAAAGCAAAGGGCTATAGCACTATTTCTAAGTACCGAAATTTGGTTTACAAATACTACAAACATAACGATCACATTAAAGCGGAGCAATTCAATTTGAAAAACAAAACACAATTCAATAATCATGATTAGACTAAGGGAGAATGCTCAAGCCAAGTCAGTGTTGCTAATGAGGAGATTGATGAGGGCAACATTCTTCCTGTGACAAATGATGAATAGAGCTCTTCTTTTGAATTTTTCCTTGATTCTACATGTTTCTTCCACATGACGCTTAATCAAGATTGTTTTTCAAACTATGAACTAATCAATAATAGGCCAGTCTCGATGGGCAACGATTCTTCATGCAAGGTTACAAAAGTGAATCATGAGAATTAGAATCTTTGATGTTGTTGCAAAAGCTGTCTGAGATGAAGCATGTTCCTCAATTGAGGACTCATAGTACCTTGGATTCTATAAGGTATTGGTACATTGGTGAAGGTGGAGTTGTACATATATCTTGAGGTTCTTTACTGGGTGAACTGCCATCTGAACCAAATGACAAATTGTATACATTGGAAGGGTGTACTTTAACAGGAGCTGTTGTAGTTTGCCATTCTTATTTTACATTGAGGTGACCATATTATGGCATCTGAAATTGGGCCACATGAGATGTCTTAACAGAACTTGGTAGAAGAGAGCTCCTTTTGTCGCCAACATACAAGGTGGGTGGACTTCTGTGAGAGGTGTATCAGTTGAGCAAAAAGTGTACTTCAGTTTAGCAGTACATAGAACAAAAGGAACTATTGATTACATGCATTTTGAATTTTCGATCTTTGCCATCAAAGATTCCACTGAAAGTGAAGCAAACTATATGCTCACCTTCATAAATGATTATTTGAGGAATGTATGAGCCTATTTTCTTATACAAAAATCAAATGTACACAAAACATTCAGGTAACATATGACTTTGATTGAAAAGTGGACTATTGATTTGATCAAGTATCTTCATATCTACCTCGAGAGTTCAACTGCTTGTGAGGTATTGTAGATGTGAATGTGTTTTCAACATGGGATGTGTATTGAAGCCACAACAGTGTCATGGCCAAGCATATGACAGGAAGATTCTGGAAAAAGCTAGGTTTATGCTCTTCACAGTAGCCCTTCCCAAGTCTTTTTTTGTTAAAGGCTTGAAGCAGCCTTTATCGTTGCCTATCTTATTTTATTACTCTCCTTATTTAGCTCTTGAATTAAAGGCACACAAGGTGATTTGGTCCGGTAATCGTCCTAATTACCTAGATCCGAAAATTTTCAGTTGTACTTCATATGCTCACTCGAGAGAAGGAAACCTGGATCCTTGGATGAAGAACTGCATATCTAGGGTACGGGAAGCTTGATGGCACCAGGTGTTTTAGACTATGGAGCTCCAAGAAGTTTGAAGTCATTTAATGTATTGTTTTTAATTAGAATGCTATGCTGTTTTTTGACAAATCTTCTGTGCTCTCTCGTGGTATTTACTTAAAGGGTTACCACATAACTTTTTGATGTTGCTTTTCCTTTTTTATTCTTGTTGTTAATTTCTATGATTGATTTGTTTTTCGCTATCATCTCTCTTAAGATTCCATGCATTTGCAACATGGAGCTTAAACATGCACCTTGAGTGGTATTTGCTTCGAGTAGTATATCGTCTTGATCTATTAATTGATGCAATTTGGATACTTAAAACCTCTTACCAAATTTCAGTTAGTCATCTAATGCTTGCAAACGTGTAGTGTAAGCTTTCTAAATCATCGTTTTTCTTGATTTGGTTTGTTGAGGAGTTGGGATTGTTTTAAGTATACTTTTGTTTCTTCTTCTCTACTGGTCTATCCCTTTGTTAGATGTTGCTCTCTTCTCGTGTAAACAAAGTTTTTATACATGATCTTCTTCGACTGAAGAATTAATAAAGAGTTCCTGCTCCTTTACATCTCAATTAGCTTTTTTCTAAGTGGGTATTTTGATACTGTGATGAAAAATGCTGAAAATTGGCATTAGCTTATGTTTAGGCTAAAGCACTTGAGTTTATTCAATTACTCATGCAGCCATGCGGTGAGAATCAGAAGACCCACTTAGAAAAAAGTGAACAAAAAGAATAAAAAATACCCTTTAACCAATGTCTGTTCCAAAAATGAACAAAAAGAAGGTGCACAGTAATAAAATTTTGGCAAATATGATGAAAGATCTTTTCTGTCAGACAAGAACAGTATCTCTGAGGAGCGGCCAATTGTTTAAACCACCTAAATATCACTTATCCAAAAAATGTCACCCATTTTGTGATTTATCACTGGTTTATTCTTCTTTCGTGTTAACAGCCATATCTGATTTTTTTGAGATCTCACTTCCCAATAATGCCTGCATTTTCATGAAGAAAACTGCAGATTGCTTTCTGTTAAGTTGTTTTGATCGTTTTCCTCACAGAATAATATACAGGTGAAAGTACTGCTTAGATTGACAACACAAGATGCACTAGTTATCCGACACGTCATTTAAGATGAAGTTGACAATTTATATAGAACTCAGATTCGATGTCATGGGCATCTATCCTTTTTCTGGTCCCTCATGTCCACATTACACGTAGTAATCTGCTAATCTATCATAATTTTGTATAATCTCACATATACATAAGGTGTCATTTGGAATGAATTTGATACGAATGAAGAAGAGAATATCCAGTTTCGAGCATATATTTTCATTTCTCTTCATACTAACCCGAAATTTGGACAAATTATTTTTTTCCAATGCCTCTGAGGTTAATTCATTTGTGTGGTGACAGGTTGGAAGGGGTTGTTTTGCCCCTGTGTGTTGTTTGGAGAAAATGTTGAGAACATTAAAGAGGATGTGCCTTACACAACAGCATGTGCCTGCCATGCAATATTTGTTGAAGGTGGTATAGCGCTTGGTGCTGCAATGCCCATGTTCTATGGTATTGACCCACAGACATCTTGCCTGATCATAGAAGGGCTATTGTTTACGTGGTGGATGTGTGCTGTTTATAGCGGAGTTTTTCGGCAAACACTCCAAAGGAAATACCATCTCAAGGTGCGCTGTTGTTCGTTTCTTAGCATTTTAATGCTCATACTTGTTTATTGATGGTGTTAAATTTCTAATTAATGTTGATTTATGTAGCATTGGAATATAATCAATTTTAGTATCACAATTTGTGTGAGATGAGTCATTTTGTTTGCTCCATGATGGGACATTTTGACAATCAGTAGTTCAAATTAGATCGCTCTTTGACATCATTGATGGATAAGATTGATGCAAATTATATTATATTATTTTATTATTTAGGGAGGGAGTTTGTTATAGGATCACGCTCTTTTATAGTCAAATCATTTTTCATTAGTTGGGTTTATTATCACATAACTTTCTTTTATTTTAAGATGGGATTAACTTTTCATAAATAGATCATGCACTTGAACATTTGAATAGCTATTGGATGAATAAAAACTTACATTTGTGTATGATATTAGCTCTGAAATGAGTTAAGGTTAGAAATTCTGGAAGGGATCAATATCCTGAAAAAGAAGTTAAGAAAACCTTAAATGAGAATATTTGAAAGTTATCCATTTTTCTTATTTTAGAAAATAAAAAAGAGAGATCTCTCCTTTAAATCATAGCCTCCTCATTTTTCCTTTGCCATCGTCACCATCCACTTTCATCCCATGTCACTCCATATTCTTGTTATTATGAACTTTGTACACGCGCAAGTAAACCATCACCAGGACCATCATCAACAATAGTTTTATATATCTTTACTCGTCAATCGTTTCTATTTAGTGCTACAAAATGCATTAATTTTGACTTATGAATGCAGAACACTCCTTGTGACCCCTGCATGGTTCACTGTTGCATGCACTGGTGTGCTCTTTGTCAAGAACATCGCGAAATGAAGGGACATCTCTCTGACAATATCGAGATTCCGGCCATCGTTAATCCCCCCGCCATGCAGGAAATGAGCATGAACGATGCTCGAGATGCAACCTCATCCGAGAACAGTGCTCAAACTCATCAGCAGGGCTAGTTCTCTAAAGCAAGTGAGATGGTTCTAATTCTCTCGTACATGCTATAGAGATTTTATCACCAACACCACCAATAGCATCATGACAACTCTTTGTTTCTATTTTGTTGGAGGAAAAAAAAATTGAAAAAAATTTTGTAATTTTTTTTAAAAAAAATATATGTGATGTGAAATAAAGTGAATTAGTTATATTAAAAATTATTTTGGATGTGAAATAGAGTGATTGTTTAATGTTGAAATTTGTGTAAGATGAGATATAAAATAAAATTTAATTTTTTTTTAAAATAAATTTAAGATTTTGATCATAACTAAAATAAGTTATTTTTTTTAGTCAGTTGCCAAATAGGACTTTTTATGCATACAGAGTTCAAGGTTATAGGTTTTTATGTTTCAGCCAAGTTTTTATTACTATTTATACAATATATAAGAATTAACATAGGGAGGGTTTGATTCAATGTTATCTTGACGTTATGTTATGTTATCTAGAGAAAGCAATTGTTTGGTTTAATGATATTTATAAATAATCTTATATAAGATTATAAAATTATTAGTCAAAAAATGATATTTAGATGTTATGACATTTAAATTACATAACATAATACCAAGATAACAACGAACCAAACGCCCTCATAGTATATATCATATTTTAAAACTTTAATTTTAAAGGCATTTGATTCAAATGCAATTTAGATATTCATGTTGATTTTATATAGATATTTATTATTTTTTAATCATTAATTTTTTTATTTTATGTCATTATATTAAAAAAAGAGAGTAATTAATTTATTTTTATTATAATGAGTTTTAACTAATTCCTTTATATCAATCTCATTTCTCATTTTCAAAAATTAATTTAATTTTAAATTTTTAGGGGAATCATAAATGTCACTTTTAAAGAAGATTTTTTTTTATTTATTTAATTCTTAAAATTAGATATTTACATGTCACCTATATTTTAAATATATAAATATAAATTGTATCTCTTTATTAAATTGTATCTCTTTATTAAATTGAAGAAGATCTAGTTATTCATTTTATTTAAGGAAAATTTTTTTATTTATTTATCAATATGAGAGAATTATTTATAATTATTTATTTAAAATATATGATGACACTTGGCAGTTAGATTATCATTTGAATTATTTTAGGATGTGCTAGATGTGAATTAAAAACTTTGAGCATTTAATATATAAATCAATTACTATTTTTTTATTTATATATGCTAATTTTCATATGATATATGTGTCTGGCACCCAGGCCCCAGCTAAAATAGAAGTGAGTATCTGAGTGATAATTTTATAAATTTTTATAATATTATCTACTTATTATGAGATTAAATAAATTTTTTAATAATTTAATATAATAGCAAGTTACTATTGAATTAAACACCTACTAAAATTTATTTAAACTCAAAGTCATTTGATGTGACTTTTTTTATTTAAATATTTTTTAATACATTTTATTTTGACTTTTAAAGTAGAACTCCGATTTTATACAGATTTATGAAAATAAAAATATGTCATTTATGTTTCTTTCGCACAAAATTTCTTTATCTCGATCCTTTTAATTAATTTCATTATGTTTGATCATGAAATTGTTATTTTAAAGAATTTAAAATACATATTTAATCATTATAAATATGTTTAGATATTAATCTCAACTTTTATTTATATTTATACATTAATCTATAATAGTAATTTTTAAAAATAACTTCTTAACAGTCAAATTTAATAAAATCTGTAAAAAAAAAGAGGTCCCAAACAACATGTTTTTATTTTTATAGACCTCTGTAAAATCATGGAACTACCTCATAAATGAAATAACCCTTACTTTTATTACATATTTTTTATTCAAATACTATGTTTTTGTTTAAAAAAAAGGTTAAAATATGAAATAAATGTAGAACATAATGACTCAATTATCACAATGAGACACCTTGAAATATTTTTTTTTCCTTAACAATCTCAATTGGCCCTGTTTATTTACAAGTTTAAAATTAACTTGGTTTAATTTTAACTTGATATATCACATCACACATAAAAATTAATATTAAAAATTAACTTTATTTCACATCCTACACATATTACTAAAATAATAACTAACTTATATCACATCCCTCACATATTTCAACATAATAATTAACTTTATTTCACATCATTCACAACTTGCAATAAAAAAATATTTTTATTTAAATTTAATTTTAATCTTATTAAATTTAATCTTACAAATAAACAGACCCATTGTATGTTTTAGGTTGGGCCATGTTATAACAAGATACAATTAATCCAAAGCTCCATTATTGATTAAGAGTGTAAAGAGAAGAATAAAGCAAGAGCACTTAAATCAAACTTTGCCATATTGGTTTATTGAAGTGGATAGCACTTAAAAAATAGAATCATAAAATTTGAAAAATGAATAGGATTTTTTTTTGCATGTCTATTGATGTTGACCTCATGTGAACTCTACAAAAGAAGTTCTTGATGAGATGTTGTACCATGATATGTGATCATACATATAAAGAATGTGTTAGAATAATATTTTTTAAAAAATAATTATATTTAATTTTGAGATTGAATATATCTTAAATACACACGAGTACTTGTCTTAGATTGAGAGTGTTGAACTTCGTTAACATTGATGATTACAGTTACTTTAGATTTAAATTCAATTTTCTTTTAAGCATATAGAAGAAAGAGAACTATAAGTTTTGTTATTATTTTTTTTAGAATTTTTATGTAAATGTTTTAGTTTTATCAATAGATTTTTCTATGTTTCCTTAGTATAATATTTATCCCTTTTGTATTCCTATTTGTTGGCATAGAATCTCATTTTATCATTTAATAGGAGCAATTGCATGCATGCCCTTAAATTTAACTATTTTATATATTTAATATATAAATTTTTAATACTACACAATGGCCATAAAAATTATATAAAAATTACAAATGATACAAAACTTATGCTGTAAAATTACCGTATATATATGATAAAGTTTATAATTTTCATATAATTTTAGTGACTAATATATAATATTAAAAATTTTATGTCAAATATAAAATAACTAAATTATAGTTGCATATATGTAATTGCCACAAACTTTAAATATTATTAATATGCCACTCTATTTATAAAATTTAAACTATATAATGATATATATTTAAACAACTATACAATATTTAAAGCATGTATGCTAATAATCCTTAATTTTTTTGGCATATGTGTGAAGTTTTTCTCTGTGGTTGGTTCTTACTTCTTAGTTTCTTTTTTTTAAAAAAATTAATACTAAATAGGTAGCTTATAGGTAGTTCATTAATAAGTCGAGTTTAATAGGTTGCTAGTTTTTCGCAAATTCAAATCTAAATTCTTGACCTATTTGGCACCTTTAAACGACTAAAGCATTAGGAATGCGCGTGAGCATTTATCCCACATTAGCAGTTCAATAATATGATCTAGATTTGACGTAAACCCTATATTCCATCCTAAACTAAAGATAAATGGGCTAAAAATTTTAACCTAAACTCACTGTGGCCCATTGTAGTATCACCTCCTCTTTAAGCTCGATGTCAAGCAGATTAGAAACTAGTTTATTTCAAATAAATTCAAACTATACTATTGATCTTATATCGAGAATTAAACACGTATTTTGCACAACATTGGCTCAAAGAAAGGACATGCCGACACAAGTAAAAAAAAAATTACATCAGGCTAAATGTGTAGCTGCATATCATATTGGGACTGTTTCTTGCTGAAATAATATTTTTTTAATGAGTTATTTTTGAGTCATAATTAAGTTAACTCGAGTTAGGACTGAATAAAATAAAAATCATCTAGTGAATTTAAAGTTATATACAAATTTCAGAAACTAAAGAGTGGGAGGGAAGGATAAGGCTTCATGCATCAAAAGTATTAGAGGAATTCTATGCTGGTTGGTGAATGGGCAAATTATGAGCTTCTTTTAAACATAAAAGAAAAGTTAAAGTATGACTTTTCTTATCATTTTATTAGATTATTTTTCATTTTTTGTGCTTAATAAAAACTAATTTTTTTAAAAATATAAATAATTTGAAATAACTTGCTTATTTACTAAAGCGATATTTAATTTATTATTATCTATAAAAAATAATCACATTATATAGAAAAAATAATCATTTAATTTGATAAAATATGTAAATAATATTATAAAAAAATATATAAAATTATTATTTAAAAATTATATCTAAATGTTAATACTTGTAAATAATATGACATAACATAAAAATAATATCAAACTTTACTACACACATAAAATTTAAATATTATCTATTGGGCATAAAAAAATTAAAAAGTATTAACATTTTGCATATAACCTAATAATCAGGTTGTTAATACCCTTAGGCTGATACAATGAAAGATAAAAAGAGCGGATATTAGTTCACCTATAAATTGACTTTTGTTTCAAAGAAGTTGCACACAATTTAAGAAAAAAACAACAAACAGATGTAAACTAGTCAAAAATATCTAAAGCAAAAGTCTGAAAACGCTTCTTCACTTTATGAATTGCAGTATGACAAGCAACCTCGCCAGAGAGAACATCACCTTACATAATAGCAGCTTTAAATATCAATGATGAAATGCTCATAACATCCAACCGTTTAGCTATTGCAAATGCAATTTAAAGCTGAGCATTTCCGCTTATAAAAAAAAAAAAAGATTATATTCGATAGATTTATTTCAAATAGCAACAAGATGAAGCACATGCAAACTTTGAATTGAAAGAAAATTAAAGAACTAAATGCAAATTTGATCAGCCTATTTTGTAATTATAACATTTGAGGAGTAGTTGTTTTAATTCTTTATGAAGTCAAACTATATAACTTCACTAATTTAATAACATTTCTAATCTTAACATCACACATAATAAAATAAAATAAAAAAAAAAAAGAGTTTTAAATTAAACTTAGATGGTGTTCAACATTATTGGCATTCATTTCTTTAGCATGGTATTTTTACAAATATACCCTTCTCAATCCATATCTTTCATTTCTTTAATAGCATGAGGGTACACATAATTTAGATGGAGGGTGGAACTGCTCTTTAAATATTACCAAATTACATATTTTACTTCCAATTCTTTAATATTAACTTTTATATATTTTAATTCTGTAAAATAATTATTTTTTAATATGATAAAGGCCATTAGCATTAAAAGCTATAAAAATCAGAAGGAATTAATAGATATTTTCTCTCTTAAATGAGTTATATAATTAAGAATATTATTTTTAAATGCTAGTATATTAGTAAATTTATAATTACAAAATGAGTCAAAAAAAAATTTGTAAGATGGTACTTCAAAAATTGAGTTAACGATTATTCGTATAATAAAGATAAAAAACTGACTCAAATATGATACACTACCCTAAAAGATTTGAGATAGTCAACTCAACTAACATTCTACACTGACATTAATTCTAGAAAGATTCTTATCACACTGCAGAGTGTGTCGTCTGTATAAAAAATGCTCCTCTTATAGTTATCATTAATTAGACTCATTTGAAAATTATAAATGAGAGAGCTAGTTCAGAAAAGGGGTTCCAGAATTAGTATCAAGAAGCTCTCGCTCTTCCTTTATTTCAGCTCGTATACTTCATCCTTATAGTTTTATGTCCTCTTCTTCCAATATCCTAAAATCGACAGAAAAGAGTTTGAGACTTGCGGTTCTTTTCTTTTTCCCCTTTTCTTTTTCATGAATAATCACTTTTTATTTAGTGGATTTAAATAAATGAGCACATCGTCATAGTTTTCTTTCAATCACTCGTGTTTCATGTAATACGTCTTTCCTTCAATTGTTCTGTCTTTTCAATTCATTCTCACTTGTTCATTGGATTAATGAAATATTTCATTAATAATGAGTACATTGAATTAAAGAACTTGTATGTAATTTCTAATGCTAAATGTATTTGTTTTTAATAATTATGATCAGAAGGATAAATTGCATATAAGTTCTTATATTTTGTGGTGCATTACATCTTGTTATCTTATTTTTCTTCCTTGATGTAGTAATTTTTTTAGTATTTATAAACTATTTTAATAACAGAAGAATAAGTTTTCACGTGCAGGTCACGTGCCATCCAGTGCAAAATTCTCTGCTTGCTAGCTGTACCCAGGCAGCCGGGAACCAAAGAAGCCGATACCCCACGTCATCAGAAAATAATTAACGGCTCGACGAATGAAGATGCTACACGTGGACCAATGAAACTTCCGATATCTTTTTTGAAAAGCTAGATAATTAAAAATTCAATTAATATAAAATTTCGGTTAAAAATAATAATTTTAAATTTTAATTTTATGATGAAATATCGCAGAAAACTTTATTATCCAACAAACTTGTAATATCACTGAAAATTCTTACAAATTTAAATTACATTTGATTTATCGATCTCCCTATTTATAATTTTAAATATTTAAATAGCAAAATTTAATATTCAGTATGAACCGTTGCAATAAAATTGAACCTCGGGACCAAATCAGAGAGCAATAAAAATATCGAAAATGATGTTTGATAATTTTTTTTTCATAATCAACAAAAAAAATTTAATAAATTTTGAAAATATAATTAACCTAAATATATCAAAATTAATGTCACAAATATAATTATTATCAAAGATTATTGAGATTATGGGCAATTTGCCTCCTTCCCTTCTATCTTTCGATCAGAATGTTTCCCATAAGAAGGGCTCCTCAAGCCGGATTCCGGCGAAGTACTCCTCGGCCGCCACCGGCAAAATCCACGACAGTGACTCGTAGAAGCTATCGAGGGGGAGGTCGGGCAGGTCGAAGAGCTCATCGTCGTTGTCGGGGATGACGGACGGTGTTATCGAATTATCGGAACTCCGGCAGTCGCCGGAGCTGCTGCTGCTGCTGCTGCTTTTGTCAATGAAGTTGGCGGCGGCGGCCATGGCGGCGGCGGCCTGGATGTCTTTGGGTGCGGCGGTGGCGGGGCGGGGGAGATCGCCGGCGAGCTCGGGGAAGTTAAGGTGGGCGGACTGGCCCTTGATGGTGAGGGCGGCGACGTCGTGGGCACGAGCAGCCATCTCGGCGGTGGGGAAGGTGCCGAGCCAGATCCTCGTCTTCTTCCTCGGCTCACGAATCTCGGAAACCCATTTCCCCCAGTTCCTCATCCGAACGCCGCGGTAAGCTCTCTTCTTCCCCTGGCCGGAGCCGCCGGCCGCGGCAGCTGGCTTCTCCGGCTTGTCATCGGAGATGGAGAATGGGGAGGAGGAGGAGAAGGAGGAGGAAGGAGTGGAGGGTTCACATTGGTGTGAGGAGATAGGATCTTCCATGGGAGGAGGGAAGGTGGGGGGTTGAAGAGAGAAGAAGAAAGGGTTTTTAAGGGAGGAGAAAATGGTGGAGGGAGGAGGAGAGGAGAAAGGAATTTTAAAGTAATGAGGGTTGGGACCATTCTTTAAAGAAAGGTGAAATTTGTGTGAATAGTCAAATTTTCAATATTTATTACAACTAATAAAAATAAAGGTATATCATTAATTCAAGGGTAAATAACTATCAAGTCCCTCTTAATTTATAATATGTGTAAATGGGTCCCTCAAGTATTATAACGTGAAAACCTCATCCTTTACTTTAAACAAACGTATAAATAGATTCTTTCATGGTTACATACGTTAGACAAAATATGACATTTAATTATTTACCCTCAGCCACGATGTGTGGTTCACACAACCACTACGATAGGTAATCCAGTGCTTTCTGCAGGTACCATCGGCCACATACTTCGGTCATGCTAAATATCGTGAACCACACATCATGGCTGAAGGTAAATAAGTAAAAGTTATATTTTTCTAACGTTTATAACCATAAAAGAACCTATTTACACGTTTGTTTAAAGTAAAAAATCAGATTATCAAATCATCAAATATTTGAAACATGCTTGCTATTTACCCATAATTCAATTGTAAATTCAAAATTCATCGTATGTATATAAACAAACTATAAAACATCGTGTGTAATACATACTTATATAAGTTTTATAGTACTTTACATAAGTCGCGTGCTGTATACAACTTATATAAATAGGAATTTCAAATATGACTTATATTAGGTTACGCTTATTCATCAATTACTTTAAACTTGTATTTTTAGTGAGCATTAAAATAGGCTCGATCAATAGTATACTTTATTTGTTATTAAAAACAATTATTTTAAAAAATTAAGAGATTTACAACGCACTTTTCAATATTTTTTAATAATATATTACTTTTTTATTTTACGTCTTAATCTCCTAAATTTTCTATTCTTATTAATTTTTAACTCCCCAAAGCATTTCTTTATTTGCTTTCTTGGTGTCTAAAAATTCAACGTAAATTATTTTTTATTTGAATATTATCATTTATGCTTAGGCTGTTTCATCTTAACATGCTATTAAATAAAAAATTCTCATCAATATTCATAAATTATAAATCATTTTTTATTTATACTCAAGTTAAGTATAATTATTTTTTTCTAAAATAAAATAATTTATATAATTTTTA
>JAEMOT010003879.1:14370-83579 GCA_019297695.1 Apostasia ramifera | reverse complement strand
ATTTTTAATATATTAATCAATTTTATTTAATATTCTTACAATTAATTAGCCTTATTTCTTATTATATATATATATATATATCAAAAAAATATTTATATTTTTTATAAAAAAATTAAAAAAATAATCGTACTCAATTTGGGTATGAACCAAACAAGTGCTTAATATAAGTTTGAAAAAAATGCGAGAAGAAAAAATTCATTAAAGTTTTAAAAACTCATTAAAGCATAACTTGTGTTAGCTTTGAATATATTCCATCACAGTCATCTGATCAAAGCAGTAGACGAGATCATACAGGCTGTAGAAAGCATGAACTACATAACCACAAAACCCAAAAAAAAAAAAAATTCACATCAAATCAAAGTTAATTAATTTTTTAATATTTTATTATTTGAATCATGCAATATATCAGTTTGAGTAGTTTATTTCAAGCTTATATTTTAGTTCATATATATATATATATATTGTTAGAAATTTCTCTAACACTCCTAGTCGAACAGCTCATGTCAAAAAAATTTCCTTGAACAGCCTCAGTCGAACAGCTCTTCAAGGAGATATCACCAGATCGTATACTACTATGTCAACTCAGCATTTAAGACGGTATGGGGGTCCACTGCCTAATCGTCATTTATAGAAATAAGTGTCAGTCATGACAGACAATATCTATTATGTTTCCTCCTCTCCAAGTTATAAATAAGGAGGAGGAGGAGGAGAAACTCTCATTTTTTCTCTCTAGAGGTAACCCTCTTTTTCTCTCTTGTACTTATTATCTTATTCGGCCTCCATTTAGAGACTCTCAAGTTTTGTAACAGAAAAGATTCAATTAGTGAATTTAAATCGCCTAGATGGCGTCATAATTTTTCCCTCAAATACTCGAATTTTCACGTAAAAATTATCATCTTATTTTATTTTATTTTAACATATTCTTTGCATCAATATATATATAGAACATTATTGATGTATGAAAATAATATTTAGGCCTAGAAAAATGCATTGCTTCTGTAAAATAAATTGCCTTTGTTCACCTAAACAAAGGGTTTCTTGCAGATATGGGAAAACCTTATTCTAAGTATGAGAGCTACATGCACTTGATCAAATAAAATATGATAACATATAATCACTGATTACACCTCATCAAAGAGAAATGAAACACATGGGCATGGCTCGCTTCAATTTCCTGCAATCTATTTATGTTCAGTTCAAGCTCGAATCGAACTACAGTTCTTTTATGAACCGGCATATCTAATATATCGGGTAAACTTTAATATATGAAAAATAATTATAGACAATCGTTGAGATTTCAGACCGTCTTACAAATCTATTATCTTACGCTGCTGCAAGACGTGAGAATTTGGAGATATCATCTTTCGGAAAAATATTCAGTTAGGAATAACAATAAATTTATTTGTGATATCATCGATAACACTAACTTAAAAGTAGCATGCAGGGTCGACTAACCTTATCCTAGATGGAGATGCACTGGTGGTTATCCAAGCTCTCCACAGGAACGCAAAGAATCCACCTCAATGATAGGTCTATGCATTCAAAGTATCGAGAGACGGCGAGCATGCATCCTTCAACTCCTACATTCTGGGTCATACAAGAAAGTAAAACTCACTGATTAGCACATCATACATTAACCATTGACGATGAGACTTTATGGATTGAGGAATGCTCATCTTTTATCTTCCAAGCATTATACAAACTTCCGTTCAATTTAATGAAAGTTCTCTCTAATTTATGATCGCGTGCGTCTATACAATTTTAATTTCACAACAAAAATATTCTCATTACGTCCACAGTCGTAAGAGAAAGTTCATCGAAGCACATAAATTTGTGTTTCTTCTTCCTCAATTGATTTCTTAGATGCCTCCTATAGAATCTCAGGGGAGTTCTATTCGAGCCTAACATTAGTAACCCGATCAGAATGCACAGCATTAAGATCAACTTAAATCCGAATCTTTACATAAGATTTAAGCCCAAAGTAGCTCCAAATGAACCCTGCATGCAAGATGATTTGATCTACTTCTACTTCTTGTGAGTGGGGCCAATAAGGTTTTTTTTTTTTTGATGGAGAGGGGGACCAATAATTCATATTGGGGAGGCTGCACTTCACTTGTTCTTTTGTGCATGGTAAATGCATTAAAGGAGTTCTCACCAAATCATAGCCCAATAGCTTTTTAGTGGGCCCATTTGATCCAGTACTGAGCTCTATGTGGGCCCAACTATGGCCAAGAAACAAGGAGGAAAGGTTGAGCTTCAATGATTGTTGCAAGCATAACAACAGATAAAACTGTCATTTTATGATGCCAATCAGGCTAAGAATTGACTCAATTAGATATTTTTAAAGGTATATATAATTGCCTGGCCTAAGGTGTGATATGAACTCCGTCTGTTTCGAAGTCAAAAATTAACTGATTTAATTTTAACCTGATATATCATACCACACATAAAATTTAATATTAAAAATTAAATTTATTTCACATCTTACACACATTACTAAAATAATAATTAACTTATATCACATTCCTCACATATCCCAACATAATAACTAACTTTCTTTCACATCATTCATAACTTTCAATAAAAAAAAAATCTATCAAAGTTTGATTTTAACCTTACAAACAAACAGACCATGCCTATCCCGAGTGCACAACCTACATCAAGTGCAAGTCAACCCCAAAAAGACCCATGTTTATACACCAAAAAAGTTCAATCGATTCGAGCCAACCTGATCTGAAGTAGACCGAATATGGCACAACTTAAACCCAACCCATTCGAGAAAAAAAAACTAGTAGACCGACCTGAGCTGACATTTTCTAGGTTGGGTTTTAATCGAGTTGTTGAGCAAAATTACAGCACTCTAGTCAACATGACAATTATTATTTGTATTTGGAATACTATATTATATTTTAAAACTAGTAGCTGGCAGCTAGATTAATGGATCACACAATGAGAAGAAACTATAAACCAAAAAAATTAGTCCAAGGTAAATAAACAAATCATAGCAACTTTTTTTTTTTTTTTTTCATGATTTTGTTTTACATATGCTAATTATCACCTAGATAAAGTAAACTGTAGCCGAGTTCCTCCACAATATAAAGAATCGTGGAAAAAAAAAAAAGCAAGGGAATGACGCTAAAATAGCAATCAAGGGCAAAATATCAAGAGGGCGTCTGGTCTAATGCTGTCTAAATATTCATGTTATTTAAATGCAATATCATTATATTAAAAGATAATAGAAAATCAAACAAACCTCAAAAAATATCACCCAATTTTTTAGTGTTTTAGAGTGACAATTATATAATTTTTTATAATATCATCTACGTAATATCCTGTGATCCAAATGTAGAGGTATTGTTCGCTTTGACTTTAAGAAAACTGCGTGACATGAGTACTTCCCAGGAGGTCACCCATCCCAATGCTACTTCAGTCCAAGTATACTTAACTATGAAGTTTTTCATTATTAGCCTTATAGTTTTGCCTCAAAAAACGCCTCTACCATTTGAGATCACGTTATCTACTTATACAGCTCAGGATCCTCCCCCATTTTCGATGTGGGAAGATTCATTCATGTACCCCTTTCATTACTTTTTATCAACCTAAAAGCCTGCCAGAAGCCACACTTTACCTCATTGATTTCTTTTTCTTAGGATATCACCTGACGATCACTCTCCGCCCTCTCTGACCACGGGCGTCACAATCTAAACATATTAACAAATAAAATAATCAATTTCTCTAAATAATATGACATAGCAATACGACAACATTGAACTAAACACCCCCCTATGTTTTAAAAATGAACTTGGGTTTGACCATTTATGTTCTTAAAATGTAGAGAGCATGTGCCTTTGAGTCTCTAAAATTTAACTCACCTTTTCACAAAGGCTATGCCTTGAAAACGTTTCACAATTTTGATTTCACATTTATTACAGGATCAACTATATAAATCGACTTTAGATAGAATTTAATAAACAAAAGAGGGAAAAGGGAGGAGACAGAAATATGAATATCCACTAAAAATGAACTGAAGCATTTAACAGAACCGGCATAAAATGACTCCTAAACGATCTCAAAAAGACAGAAAGATAAACCTGTATGAAAAATGAGCTAAACCTGAAGAACCAGGAAAATTCATCATTCTTCTTCTGCTGCTCCGCAAGTGCCTATCAAAAATGATGTTCCATTATCATTGGATAAAAAGAATGAATATATTGTTCAGTGAATTCACAAGAACTCAACCAAGTTGATAACAATTTTGTTTATTAGTTCTACAACCTTTTGGGTTTTTGTTTTTTTGGGGCTACATAATATTTTCCCTATCACAAATGAACTCATACCGTAAAAGAATGTAGTAGATGCATGTTGGTCAGAAGAATATTAAATAAGAGCTGTATGCATGTTGGTCAGCAGAACATTAAATAAGAAGACATTTTGCCCAGTGCATCCTTTTATATAAGCAACAGGAAGAGTACTCTACATACCAAATAAAGAATTTGGATTACTGAAAGCATGAGGACCAAATCAATGAAGGAAAGAAGCTTAATAATGGAAGGATGACAAATTCAAAAAAGTGCAGTCCTTTGTCTTCAGAGCTGTACAAATGAATTTGCAGATCTCTGCTATATGCTCACAGCTCATTTCTTAAAAGTTTTTTTGTTGTTGTTGTTTTGAATAGTACCTTGTCAAAAGTTTTGAGGCCGGCGATTCATGCTGAAATGATGATGAAGCTGAAATGATGATGAAAATAACGGCAAGAACTGACCTGAAAGGATAACCCAGAGTTAATCCAACAAAAAATTTCAAGTTCACTAAGTTGTTTACCTAAGTTGAGTCCGATAATAGCATGAAAGTTACAAGATCAAGATATATTAAAACAAAAATAATAACTAAGCCTTTATCCAACTAGGTATGGTCAACTACATGAATCCTTTATTTCCATTGCACTCTATCAATTAACAAATCCTCATTTAATTCTAAAAATATGTAAGATTATTCTTTATAGTTTTTAATTATGTCTTTTTTGGTCTCTCTCTTCCTCATTTTATATGAAAAAAGTTCAATAACTCAATTTTTTTTATTAGAGCTTCAATCGGCCTACAATTTATATGTCCCAACCATCTACGCTGGTTCTTTTTGAGTTTATCTTAAATTGATGCTGCTCTAAGTTTCTTTGAATATATCAGTTCTCATTCTATTCTTTCTTGTATACTCACTTATCTACTTTTAGCATTTTTATTTCTATAACACTTATTTTATTTGTATACTTCTTTTTTGTAGACTAGCATTCAACACCATATATCATTGTTGGTCTTACAATAGTTTTATAAAATTTACATTTAAGTTTAAATAAATTTTTTTTATTACATAACAATCAAATGTATTTTTTCACTTTATCCATCCTGCTTAAATCCTACTAATGACATTATTATTTATTTTACCGTCATTTTGTATGATTGATCTAAGATATCTAAAATACCCACTCTTCCTAATAATTTACTCACTTATTGTCACATCACCATACAACTATTTATTTCTTGACTAAATGTTCACTCTATATATTCAGTTTTAGATTTATTAAAATGAAAAACTTTAGACTTTAAAATAGTTCTCTATAACTCGAGTTTCATCTTAACCAAATCTCTAATCATATAAATAAAGAGAATATATGTGAAAACTGTAATAATCCGCTTAAGAAATACCTGTTAATATTCATATATATATACATTCTGAATCTAATATAAGTACATCTGTTATCTGAGAACTACAAAATAATTGTTTTAATAAAATATAAATTTATTGAAATCTTCTCCTCTGCCTTTCTCCCACCTTCCCACCCACCAACGGTCCCGCCCTACTAAATTTACCTCCCCAACCACCAACTACCACCCAACGATCCTGCTTTAATAAGTTCACCTCTCCCTATAAATAGACTCAGAGCCCTCAGATAGAATCCACAACCACTGCATCGTTAGCCCATCTTGGTACGCCTCTTTTCCAGCGGCGAAACTCTGCCAGGTAAGAATTCTGGTCTTACTAAATTTAAATTACATTCGGTGATTTTTCTTATTAACTCAATTGGATTAGTGATTAACCTGTTTAAATATATGTCGACCCAGTTAACCCGTATCAAACCTGATAAATCTGTGTCGACCCATTAAACCCTGAGTTAACCCGTTTGACCCAAGATAACCCGTGTCGACCCGTTACATCTGAGTCAACTCATTTGACTTGAGTCAACCCGTTTGACCCGATTCAGCCCTTTTGACCCGAGTCAACCCAGTTGACCAATTTGACTCATTTGACCCATTAACCTACACCAACTCAGTTTGACTCAAGTTAACCTGGTCTGACCCATTTGAATTAGTTTGACCAATTTTAATCTATTTGGCTTATCTGATCTATTTAGCCTATATAACTTAAATCAATATTTTAAACTATTAAACCCAATATTAATTATTCATATTGAACTTAATCAGGGAACACGTCATCCACCAGCAAACTAATACCGTCTCTCATCCAGGTAAACAATTTTCACTGAACCTAGGGCATTGTGATTATTAAATTAAAATAGCTAATATACAAAATAATATCAATTACATTCTGTGAGCTATATTCTGCATATTCTGCATGGCTTTATGCCGATATTCTTTTGGGCTTTATGCCAAGATATTATACTGAGTTATACTGGACCCATGTACCTTGAGATATATGATATTATGATGCGCTGGGATCCCGGTGGTTGACGAACCACCTTCTGAACACATGGCGTCGTATAGGGGACGTATCTGCATCTTGTTATTCTGATGTCACACTGGTGACGTATCTGATAAATCTGTTGTCACACTGGTGACGTATTTGCTACTTCTGTTGTCACACTGGTGACGTATCTGCTACTTCTGTTGTCAAACTGGTGACGTATATCTGTGGATTCTGATCCTTCATCATTATAAGATTTGTACATATTACTATATATGCATAGTATAAAACATGAAATATTGTAAGGTGACAAATTGATATTACAAGTTAATCTGATATTCTAATCTGTTGTTAAATTGAGCTATAAGACCTCACCTGGCCTATGGTAAGGTGAAGGTCATTTACTCGGTCTTCGTGACTGACTGTTGCTTTTCAGGTAAATAATCTGTTGCCAGGAGAAGACTGCAAAATCCCAAGAAAGATGTTTCCCTACATCTCGTATGGTCCCACCGATATTTACCCTTATCCAATTTAATTGCTTTACCTCTCAGTTTTCTAATCTAAAGTTACTCTGGGTGACCTGCTTAGTGTTCGAACTTATGTAACCTTATTATGAGATGAATAAAGATGCTTTTTTCTTATAATCTGCTCTGTGATTCTGAATGTAAGTCTCCCCTTATTTTATGGATAATTGATCCTTAAAATGAGGGTGTGACAGATTGGTATCAGAGCCTAAGTTATAAGTAATCTTAGACCTACTTTAAAACTTTTACCTCACCCATTGATATTGTGCCTTTGATTTCAGGAAAAACCTAGTTACTCGCCTTATTGAGTTTAATATGAACCCTAACATCCCTATGACGGCCAATCTTGACCAACTCTGATTCCTTTTTGAATGAGTTAGATACTACCGAGAAAGTAAGATCACCCCTTAGGAGGCCAAACAACGTATATTGATAGCCTTACCCTCTTATTGGGATAGAATCAAGGCTTCAATGATTGAGATTCCTCGACTGTATCACCTACTCACTGCCTTAGTTGCCATGGAAGCTTATTACCGAGATAATTGGTCTACATTCCGCCACTATGAGCCACCAAATGATTCAGTGGAGCTAGAACCAAGAAAAATCCAGATGGACACAGACCAAATGTTACCCATCATCTCCAAACCTTCAATCAACTTTTCAAAGTCAACAAACCTTGAGTTGACTCTTGCAACTCCAACTCCCCGTAAGGAAACTAAGGAGACGTCAGCTCTCATCAAGAGTCCTTTTACTCAATCGGAAGAGAATCCTGCACCAAGCCCTGCCTCATCTTCAAAACCTTAGTGTACCCAAACCCAGTTGTGGGAATTTTGCAGTCTACTTCTCTGGCATGTAATAATATTTTCTAAATAAAGTGTTAGTTTTATGTGCTTACATATATTATTTACCAGGTGAAAATGGAATCTCAAGCTGATTCTCTACAAAATCAAACAAATGAAAATCGAAAAAATAATACAATGATCTCTAGAGATGCACTATATATGTATTTTCGAAAGGAAAAACCACCCCAGTTTGGAGAAGTCCAGATCCTCTGGCTGCGGAGGAATGGATCGATCGATTGGAAATAATTTTTGAATTTATTGAGTGTCCTGATGACAAAAAGACTGGTTTTGCTTCTTATATGTTGACCGGTGAAGGTCGTAAATGGTGAAAGTCCCAACTCAATACTGAATTTAAATATCTTAAACCTGTTCCTTGGGAAAGATTTCGTGATAATTTCTTCCAACAATATTTTTCTCCTGCTATCAAAGAAAAGAAATTACGTGACTTCATTCATTTGAAGCAAGGTTTCATGTCTGTCATGGAATATGAAGCTGCATTTACTGCTCTTTCTGATTATGTACGTCATCTAGTAGCCGATCACACAAGAAAAAGCAAAAAAGTTCGAGGATAGTCTGCGAAAGGATATTCAAAAATAGACAAATGTTATGAGGATTTACTATTATGCTGAATTATATCAAAGGGCGTTGATCGCAAAACAAAATATTAATGAAGATCGGGAGTGGCGTGAAAGAAAAAAGCGCCGTTATGAGCAAGTTAAGAGGCATGAGGGAAGTTTTGAGAAGAAAAGGAAGGAAGAAGGAATGCCAACAGATAGTGGTGTGAAGTGTCAAAGTTGTGGAGGTCATCATCCTATTTTTAAATATTGTAAGAGTACCAGAGCTTGTTTTAGATATGGTAACAAAGACCATTTTGTGAAAGATTGTCCAATGATACTGAAGCCTGATTCAAACTCTAGGCCACAAACTCAAGCTCGGGTTTTCTCCTTATCCGACTCGATCGTTATAGGTACGATCTATATTTCAGGATTACCTGCACAAGTATTATTTGATTCTGGATCTACACATCCATTTATCTTGCCTGAGTTTGCAACTTCTGTAGAAATTTCATCTAAAATGTTAAACACACCTTATACCATAAATACAGCGTCAGGAGAAATTTTGGCTAGTAGGATAATATACCCAAACTGTGAAATATACATCGGAGATCACGTCTTTTCCGCAAACTTGATTGCCCTTGCTATAAAGGACTTTGACATACTGTTAGGAATGGACTGGTTATCAACTTGGCATGCTGAGATTGCTTGTGCTGCCAAGAAGATAAATTTTTCTATTCCTGAAGGAGACTTAGGGGGCGTTTGGTTCAGTGTTATCTCAATATCAATGTTATTTAGATGTCATGTTATCTAAATGTCATTGTTATTCATCAATAGACATTTGTTTGGTTCAATGTTATGATATTAGAAAATATCAATGCTATCTAAATTATTTTTGTTTAGTTGAAAGTTATTGGCATTATAATGACAAATTGATGGTGTTATCTTGAGATGTCGCCCAATTTGGAGTGACATCTAGAAGTCATCATGTAATGGCATTTTTGTAATTAATTATAATGTTATTTAAAGATGTCATTAAACCAAACAATTAATTTCTAAAGATAACATAACATAACATTGAGATAACACTGAACCAAACGCCCCCTTAATCTTTTTCGAAGGAAAGAAAGATGTCTTACCTATTATATCTTTTGCAAAATGCCAAAAGTTGTTAAGGATGTAAAGCTTATTTAGCTTACATTGAATCGACACCAAAGAGTGAAACCAGAATAGATGGAATAAAAATTGTTAGAGAATTCACAGACATTTTCCCAGAAGAACTTCCTGGATTACCACCGGAGAGAGAGGTGAAATTTATTATAGATATTATCCCAGGATCTGCCCCCATATCAAAGGCACCCTACCGAATGACACCTAAAGAGCTAGAAGAACTGAAAAGACAATTACAAGAGATGCTTAATCTAGGATTTATTCGACTTAGTGTGTCTCATTGGGGTGCTCCTATATTATTTGCCAAAAAGAAAGATGGCTCTTTAAGATTATGTATCGATTATCGGGAGCTGAATAAGATTACTATCAAAAATAAATACTCATTGCCTAGAATAGATGATTTTTTTGATCAGTTGAAGAATGCTAAGGTATTTTCAAAAATTGACTTACGATCTGGCTATCATCAACTACGCATTCAAGCACAAGATATTTCAAAATCTGCCTTTCAAACAAGGTATGACCATTATGAGTTTGTAATCATGTCTTTCGGATTAACTAATGCTCCTACAGTGTTCATGGATCTTATGAACCGAATATTCCAACCTTACCTGGATAAATTTATTATTGTGTTCATCGATGACATACTTATATATTCCTCTAGCAAAGAAGAGCATGAAGAACATCTAAAAATTGCTTTGAAGACACTGAGGGATAAGAAATTGTATGCCAAGCTCAGCAAATGTAAATTTTGGTTACAACAAGTGGCATTTTTAGGGCACATAATTAGCTCATCTGGTATAGCTGTAGACCCATCCAAAATTGAGGCTATCACTGATTGGCCAAAGCCTACAACTGTAATTGAAGCAAGAAGTTTTCTTGGTCTAGCCAGATATTACCGAAGATTCGTAGAAGGATTTTCGAATATCGCCCTACCACTCACTCAATTAACTAAGAAGACTGTAAGATTTGAGTGGTCAAAAGCCTGCGATGAAAGTTTTCGGAAATTAAAAAGACGTTTTGTTACAGCCCCTGTCTTAATTATTCACTCAACATCCAAAAACTTTGTTGTGAGGGATGTGATATAAAGTTAATAATTATGTTGAGATATATGAGGAATATGATATAAGTTAGCTATTATTTTCGTAATGTGTGTAGGGCGTGAAATAAAGTTAATTTTTAATATTAAATTTTATGTGTGATGTGATATGTCTGTTTAAAATTAAACCAGGTTAATTTTAAACTCCCAAACAAACAAGCCCTTAGAGAGGCCAATCCCCTCAAACCGATGTTCGGATTATTAGTTTACCTAACAATTTGAGTTCAACTTGAAGCTTATCAGTTCAAGTTGAACCTGAAGCCTATCAACTGAAAGTTATGCAATAAGGAAGACTAGCTGGAATGTAAAGAAACATATAAATGTGTAGGATGCACACATTAGAATCACACACCAAGAACTACAGTTAACTGATAAATTACATTTTACATCATCAAGTTTTCATATTCTGCATGAATGTTTTCTTCACATATATAAACGAAGAACATTAGTTGTAACATGTTAATTGAATTGACAAAAATAACTAAAAAAGAATTGATAGCAACAAGCGAGTCAACAGCAAAAAAAGCAAAGAAAATAAAAGACAAGTTGCAGAAAATAGCAAGATGTTGAGAGAGGTCTAACAAGTGAACAAGGATCACATAATCTTACTCCAAAGTAAATGATCAACCAGAATATTTTGTGTGCAAATAATTTCTCTTCAAAGAGAATCTTCAGATTCAAAGCACCAAAAAACAGCAAATAAATGGCAGTAACAGACAAATAATGCCAGCTTCAACACAAGTACTATGACATTAATATCAACCAGTTGGCTACACGGTGCCAAGCACAAAGCAACTTGTGCTCTGACCATCTTTAAGTATATCAATGTCTATCATTATATCTATCTATCTATATTTATATATATAAATATATATATTTCAATCTTATTTTGTAATTGAGATAGAGTAATATGAAGACAGCTGGAATGACACCACGAATATGATCTTTACTAGTTGGCCGTCAAATAAACAGGAATGTTCATATTAGTCATGGAACACAAAGCAAATAAAGAATATATGAAAGTTTGACTACAGAAAAAAAAAAAGATAAGGACTAGTTCATGATTAAAAGAACATAAACTTAGCTATAGTGACATCATAATCACTATCAATAATAGCCTTATCTTGAATGATCGGAGTAGCCATATCTCAACTATTCAGAGTCAATTCTTGTCTATCATTTTCATTTACATAGCCCTGTACCAACTATTTGGAGTCATCCCTCATCCATCTCTAGTACCACTACACATGTCAAACAAAATAGATAAATATAAGTGAATATAGATATGTAAGTATATAGAAAATTCATGGCATAGTGACGGTGCTTCAGGATAACTGTAGGATACCCCTTTACAGGTACAGGGAGCCAATGTAGTTCTTACAACTATACCTAATCATTAGGGACGATGCACACTGCCTTAAATATAGTGCACAAAAGAACACACCCGATCATCCGCTGACAACGTATATAGAGATTGGATGGCTAACTTACCTTTGTTTTCATCCACCGCCTTGCCCCTTGGGGAACGATTCTCCAAGAACTTCTTAAACCCTTGGGCACTCGCTAAAAAACTCTCAACCATGTAATACATTTTGATACACCATATGATACTCTCTTAACTAACACTTATGAGTATGATCTCACGTCTTTATATCTATATGGATTTAGAACGACCATTTTTTACTAGTTTTTCCTGAAACTGAGCACAACCAATTTCTAGAAACTCACATGTGTCTTTTACATGCAAGGGTTTTACCCTAAAAGATTGATTATTAATGGGAAATGCTTGAACATTCTAAAGTAAACTTGAACCTACATGGGCTATCAAAGAAACCTTCTGCACACTATTCCCTGTTAATGTAAATGTGGAAGTTTCAAAAAAATTTCCTAGGGTTTGTGGCTCTCTGGAGATTTCATTGAAGAATAATGAATCCACTCTAGCACGTGAGAGTGGATTAGAACTCTTAAGAAGGATCCCAATACAGGATTCTAACTTAATGAGATTTGTTATTTCCAAAATGAAAAAATAGCTTCTCTCGAATCAACTCATTTGATGACAAAGAGGTCCGCTCTACAACCATCTATAGCCCAGCTACCGCCTTAGGGGAAGCCCACCCCCTTAGGAATCATCCTGCCTCATCCAGTGGAGTAAGACCTCCGATCCTTACCGCCCCACTTCTTTAATGAAGGGGAAGATGGACCCCCGGGGCCAGCCCCATAGTCAAGAGCAGCCTATTGACTTGTCGTCTCTCAATGATTTTTGTTGTTTTTTGCAAAGCCACTTCTAAACCAACCTTACCAGTATTAGGGAGTGCATTCCTAATTTGTTTAGGGACTTGCACACGCATGTTTCATAGGACAATTGCAAAAAATGCAGAGTATCTCACCGATCTTTTAGTGGAAGACCATATCATATATATAGAGGAAGAAAGGACAAGTGAGATTACCCTATAGAAAAAAGAGAAGAACTGTGCTTCAAGAAAGACCTTATGTTTTCAATTTATTACTATTATCCAAGCTTTCCAAGGGCTGAGGGCACTACTAGTACATCTAATGCTTTATCCGTTGGCCATTTAATAAAGGCATGGGGCATTAGGGGTAGTCCTTCATGTTGATTTAGCTGTTCTTGCTCAAGGTTTGAGGAGGGGATACAAGCTTATAGCCAGGGCAGACACATCAGAATGGACGAGTACAGTCTCAAAAGGAACAACTTAAAAAAACTGGAAAAACAGAGCAACAAGAAGTTAGCAATCATTTGCAACCAAGAGAAGTCAATCACGCTAGCATCAGCGCAACTCCATGATTCTAGCTTTGCTGATGTTCATCCTGCTTTAGGTAGATCCCATTAATAATCTCAAACAAGTTACCTTTGCTATCAGTAAAATTCAAGTGAATACACTCCACATCAGCATAAACAATTCATGCAGAAAAAGTTATATAAACAAGGACAAAAATTAAAATAGAAAACTACAATCTCAAAAAAAATTTCAATCGGAAGCCAAACGGCTTCTAGAATGAGCACAACATGGCCTGTTTGGCATTAATATCATTTTGATCGTGCTTTGAAAATTTTAGATATACAAATTTGTATAGGATGTGATAATCATTATTATTTTAATAAAGTCGCCATTTTAATGTAAGGCATGATCAAAATAACATAGGCATCATTTCGAAAAAAAAAAAATAGTGTAGACACCAAATAGACTCATACAATTGTTTAACCATGAATACGAGGGCAATAACTGCAAAAGGAAAAAAAAAAGGGTAATTTTATGTAAGGCTAAAGAAGTATATTGCTGCATGTACTAATTTTGTATAAATTAAAATCCAAAACTCCACATTATAGCTGGGCGCACTGCACCCGTGGGGCAGCATCCTCATCCTCATCATAAGCTCCCTGCTGTTTCTGTTGTTGCTTTCGCCTCATTTCCTCTTCGAAGTTGACATCATACATGGTCGTTTCCTCAGAGTCATCGAGTTCCATAGCCGTAATGCGTGAGCTTAATGTAGACTGGAGAACTGCCTCGAGTTTCTTGCATTGATCGAGAGAAATAACTCCCAATTCACGGAACTCCACATTGAAATGGATGTACATTCAACCCTTCATGAATGGCATCTGGTAATTAGGCATCCCTTCATCGTTGATGGCTTTATACTGACCTGAATGGAAAGATGATTTCTGAAAATTATATATAATGTAAAGTATAGATGTAGGGAGTCACCAATTTGGATTCATGGTTCCAGGTCTGACCAGAAACCGACCTATGAAACTTAAAATAAATAAAGTGAAGTACAACAACCTGAATATGATTTAAGAGGTCTACATATACAATGAACACAAACAATAATGGAATGTTACTATATGAGTGCTAAATCGTGTTGCCAAGAACAAATATTAAGTAGGAATTGCTGAGAGATAAGGGTTATCACTTAATGTTTGTTTGTTTAGACAAGTTAAAATTAATCTACTTAATTTTAAACATATCATATCACATATAAAATTTAATATTAAAAATTAATCTTATTTCAAATTATACATATAATTCAAAATAAAAAATTAACTTTATTTTACATCCCACACATACCAAAATAATAACTAGCTTATATCACATTCCTCACACATTCTACCATAATAACTAACTTTATTTCACATTATTCATAACTTTTAATAAATCCAAGTTAACTTTAATCATACTAAAATTAACCTTTGCAAACGAATAGGCCTAGTCGGTCCTCACTCTATAGGCAGGGGAGGAACTTCTAGGTCCAACAGATGCTTCAATAGGTTGACACAAACTCTAAAATTTTAGATTAGATTCATGTCGGGTGGAACCTTGACACATCTAGCATAAGTAAGTACGTGGACTAAAATGCAGCGGAGCGGCAACAAGGTGCCATACCAGGCTTGACAACTTCTGCTGAATTTGACTTGATAACCAGCTGTCTGCCATCAAGATGAGTCAAAGTAAACTGGAAGCCACAGAGTGCCTCAGTCAGGGTAAGTGTATGCTTCACATAGAGATCATCAAATTTTCTCTTGAACTTGGGGTGTTCTTTCAAGTGCAAAACAAAGACATCTCCTGTCACTGTATCAGGCTGCAACCAAACATGGTACATTACGATAAAGCTACAGAATTAGGTTAATTTTAAATAATGTCAGGCAGTTTGCAAATAACCTAAGCATTTTTTGATTTAAAATTAAAATCCCCAACCCTGCTTTTAACCTAAATGGGAATTCCCAAAAAACCAAAAGACTGACTTGGTATTATCAGAGTGAAATATCAATCCAACTCTTTAATTCAGTTTGCAAACAGTTTCCAAATTGAATCATGAACCACAGAGTGCTGATGATGAACAACTATCATGCGGAAATGTGAATAATTCACATTTAGGCCCCGTTTGTCTAGGAGTTTAAAATTAACCTGGTTTAATTTTAACCAGGCATATCACATCACACATAAAATTTAATATTAAAAATTAAATTTATTTCACATCCTACACATATTACTAAAATAATAACTAACTTATATCACATCCCTCACATATTCCAACATAATAACTAACTTTATATCACATCTCTCACATATCCCAACATAATAACTAATTTTATTTTACATCATTCACAATTTTCAATAAAAAAATATCTCTATCTAAATTTAATTTTAACCTTCTTAAATTTAACCTTACAAACAAACACACCCTTAATGTCATTGACAACCAAATATCTTTCAACATTATGGCATTCATAACTTCACTGACAACAAAAAAATCCTTTTTCACTTTAAGTTGAAACCAAACAAAGCTCAAAAGGCTCCATCTATAAAATTCCAAAGAAAATGATGCCTATGTCCCCATCCTTCCCCTCTTTCCAACACTAACGAAACAACAACAAACCAAGCCTTTATCTCACTAGGTGGGATCAACAACATGAATCTTTTGTTTCCATTGCATTTTATCAATAACAAATCTTCATTTAACTCTAAATATATAAGATCATTCCTTATAATTTCTAACCATATTTTTTTTGCCTTCTATTTTCTTTTTTTACATGAACAAGATCCAATGATCCAACTTTCCTTATTGGAGCTTTTATTGGCCTATGACTTATATGTCCAAACCATCTAAGCTAACCCTCTCTGAACTTATCTTCATTTAAGGCCGCTCCAACCTTCTCGCTGATATACTCATTTCTCATCTTATCTTTCTGCGTATACTAGCTTATTTACCTTATAATTTTCATTTTTATGATACTTATTTTATTTATATTTTTCTGCTCTGTAGGCTAGCATTTTAACACCATATAATATTGCTGACCATACAACTGTTCTGCAAAATTTACTTTTAAATTTGAGTAAAATTTTTCTATTACACGATACGTCAGATACGTTCCTCTACTTTATCCATCATGCTTAGATCCTGCTAATGATATCATCTATTTTACCATTATTCTATATGATTGATCCAAGATATCTAAACCGTTCACTCTTCCTAATAACTTGATTATCAATTGTCATCTCCTTACTACAAGTGCTTCTTCTTTTTTGACTAAATTTACACTTTATATATTCGATTTTTGATCTGTTAAGACGAAAATATTTAGATTCTAATATATTTTTTATGACTCAAATTTTATCTTAGCACTTTATCTAGTCTTATCAATGAGAAAAATAGCATCTACAAAAAGCTACACTAAGGCCCTGTTTGGCAATGGGATAAAAATCATGGCTAAAATTACCCATGGCCAAAATCTTAAATTTATTTTAAAAAAACTTAAAAAATTATTTTATATCTCATCTCACACAAATTCCAACATTAAACAATCACTTTATTTCACATCCAACACAATTCTCAATAAATCAATCAACTTTATTTCACATCATACACAATTTTTAATATAACTTACTTACTTTATTTCATATCATACACATTTTTCAAAAATGGCTAAAAATTTCAACTACATCTTCTTCTTTTTTCTTATTACCAAACAGAGCCTAAAGCACTTTTTTTTAAATGTGTCCAGTCAAAACCTCTATAACTAATATAAAGAGATATGAACTTAAACGCTGAGCCTTAATGTAGTCCAACTGAAATAGAAAAATTTCTAATCACACTCTCTTGTATTCGAACACATGTAACAGTAACCTTCTCAACAAATAAATAGCTTTCGTAGTAGATCTGTTTGACATAAAACTAATCTGATTCTATGATACCCTATTATCATAATAAAATTTATGTTCAATCACTCTCTCAAAATTTTAAAATATGACTTATTAACTTAATTTCTTTATACTTTAATGCAATTTTATTCATCGCTTTTATTCTTATAAATATATACCAATATACTCTCTTCATTCATTTGACATCACTGTAGTCTTCTAAATCATATTAAACCACTCAGTGAACCAAAAAAAATTAGTAAACCAAGAAACTCCTTTATCTTTCATGCATTTTCAAATATCTATTGACTATCATCCAACCTAACAGTTTTTCTACACTTCATCTTCAATACAAGTGCTTCCTTCCTGACTAAATTTTCATCTTCTTGATGAAACTATAAAGAATAATCTTGTATACTTGAAGTTAAATGAGGACTAGTTATTTGATAGAGTGCAATAAAAATAAAGAGTTATATAGTTGACATCACCTAGTGGGATAAAAGCTTGGTTCTTGTTGTTAAATGAGAAGTATGGTCTTGATTGAACCAACAAAACAAAATTAAAATGTATTGAAAAGAAATATGTTCTTATCTACAAGACATCAAAGTCCAATATAAGAGAGAAACAAATTATAAAACCACAAGATACCAACACTATATCAACATAAGTAATGGTTTGATTACTTACAACAAAAGATATCTTTTCACAATATATGGCCAAAAAAATAAGCCTACTTACATTCAGAAAAACCAATCTCAGATAGTTACGTAATTTCTTCAATGGAAAAAGTAATAGTAGCTTATAACTTTATAAGGATTCCAAGCAGGAGCATAATTAGCTCTCAGTGTTGGAAGCTAAAGAATAAGCAAGCTCTCCCTCAAAAGGGCATGAAAGCATCCTCTTATTCTAGCTAATTTGCATTTGAAGCTTAGTTATTGCTTTCCTTGTGATGGTGGCCACAAAAGATTTAGTGGCTTCTGTTGGAACTGCAGCAAAAATAATTGCCCGTAATTCAAAAAGTTGAGTTATTTATATGCAAGTGTTGGCACACATTCAAAACCCAAGCTTTTAAGTTGAAAAATATTCACCGCAAATGTATTATCCTCAACTTAATTCCCCCTAATAAGTGGTATTAGAGCCAATGATTTGACAAGGATTAAGTAGTCATGTAGGAACTCCCATGGTCATGCACAACCCCTACCACAGTCGAGTGAAATCCAAAAGTGGGTGACCCCACTGTGGCTTTGTAAGATTGGGTGGGCACTTGATTTACATACACTTGATGAATTAAAATGACCCATGGACATGGAAAGACTAACGTGGATAGATTCTCATGTAAGTGGGAGCTTGTTGGGAATGCACATAAATAATTATCCTACATTAGTTGTTCAACAAGAAGTTATGTTAATATCCAAGTGGCGACACATACCCACTAGCCTAGGCTTCTATTTTAATGAGTGTCCATTCATTTGTGCATTATGAAGAACTTGGGTCTCATAGAATTTCTCCCATAATAAGTAGCATCAAGCTGATAGTTCAACTAAGATCAAGTGGTTCATGCGAGATGGCTCCAATGAAACTCTGCCATCTTCAACCGTGATTGAGTAAAAGATCCAAGAGCAGGTGACTTCCATTGTGCTCCCAGGTGGTTGAGTGATGTGTATGCACTTGATAGACTAAAAAGACTCATAGATGAGAAAAAATTAATGCAAATGGATTCTCATGTGAAGCTGAGAACAATTATACAACATTAATAATTCAAGCCATTATCTAGTAGTCTAGACGTTTGGGTAGGAAGGTGTCTATCACTTATATATTGTCTTCAACTAAATTACCCCTCGATATCTCCCTTAATAAATAGTATTAAAGTTGATGGTTCGATTGGGATCAAATGATCATGCAAATAATCCCATAGTTAGCGTAGCGCCGTAGCCCTTACAATGGTTGAGTGAAATCCAATAATAGGTGGCCCCTATTATGGCTCCAAATGGTCGAGCGAGTTCTTGATGTAAATGCACTTGATGGATTAAAATAATACATGTAATAACAAATGTCGATGGATTCTTATGTAAAAGAAAAATTATTGGGAATGCACATATGACATAAGTAATTATCCTATTTTGAAAGTTCAACAAGTTGTATCAATATATAAGTGGTGGCTCATATCCATTGGTCTAGGCTTCTGAGTTAATGAATATCTATTTACTTGTGTATTAAGCCAACTTGATCCCCTTGGTATTTTCACCTTACGGCATCTTCACCTAGATATTACAAAAAAAATCATTTTGAAGTCATAAGATAATAATAAATATAGCATAAAGCCAATAACACTCAGCTTGAAAGCTCAGAGAGTGAGGTTTATGAAATCACGTAAACTATGTTCAAATCAATCAATAGATATTTCTTGGTGAAAGCACTACTAATATTGTTAATATTTTTATTGACAACAATAGAAAGATATTTGAAATGAAATTCATAACTGTAAAATTATCATTGAAGGATGCCCATGCAGTGTCTTAATTTTTCATTTCAATTAATATAATATACATGAAAATGCTTCTAGAATTTCTCTTATGATGACTTTCTCTCTCTGCAAGTCATTTTCAAATGTCGAACCTGACTAAAGCAACTATACTTTCTAGTATCCAATGTAAATGCACTTGATGATTAAAATAATACATGTAATGACAAATGCCGATGAATTCTCATGTAAAAGAAAAATTATTGGGAATGCACATATGACATAAGTAATTATCCTATTTTGAAAGTTCAACAAGTTGTATCAATATATAAGTGGTGGCTCATATCCATTGGTCTAGGCTTCTGGGTTAATGAATATCTATTTACTTGTGTATTATGCCAACTTGATCCCCTTGGTATTTTCACCTTACGACATCTTCACCTAGATATTACAAAAAAAATTATTTTGAAGTCATAAGATAATAATAAATATAGCATAAAGCCAATAACACTCAGCTTGAAAGCTCAGGGAGTGAGGTTTATGAAATCAAGTAAACTATGTTCAAATCAATCAATAAATATTTCTTGGTGAAAGCACAACTAATATTGTTAATATTTTTATTGACAACAATAGAAAGATATTTGAAATGAAATTCATAACCGTAAAATTATCATTGAAGGATGCCCATGCAGTGTCTTAATTTTTCATTTCAATGAATATAATATACATGAAAATGTTTCCAGAATTTCTCTTATGATGACTTTCTCTCTCTGCAAGTCATTTTCAAATGTCGAACCTGACTAAAGCAACTATACTTTCTAGTATCCATCGTATCAAAATTTATTCCTTTCAACTTAAGCATACAAAACATATGAAAACCAAAGAAGTACAATTAATAAACTTAATTATCAATTATTCGATTTAAATCCTTGATTTTTGTAAAACCATTCAAGTTTATTACCATAAAACTTGTCAGTCTAAATATTTATTAGAATAAAACTTTAATATCTAAAGGACCGTGCATAATCTACATTCAAAGTAGTATAGCAAAAGAAAAAGAAGAATCTCTACTGTGAATACTACAAGATCGTAATCGCAATAACTTCAAGTCTTATTTAACTGATTGTATTCCACAACAACCAACAAAATAAGGCTAAACTGCAAGATGGTATCAGCATCATGTTCACCTCAAGAAAGCAGATCTTTTGCGGCACTTTGTACATGACAAGTCAAGGTTATTTGTGGCAATTGGTCTGTGAGTTTCAATATCAGTTGGGGCAATGATTCATGTTGAAGCTGATCTATAAGAGTAAAGGACAATCTTATTGTATTCATGTCAGTGCATAGGTAACATGTTATTCTAAACCCGAACAAATTCTGATAAATTATAAATCTAAACAAAGGATTAAAGAGAAGGATCAACATTCCAGAATGAACAGGGAGTATTAATGATTGGAAAAGAATGTAATAACTAGAAAAGAAAATCAAATTTGCAGAAATATCGAATCAGAACATCTAAGATGTAACCACCATAAAAATCATATGCATGAAAAAAGTTTACATTTTAGCCTCAAACAAATAATTAGAGAACTTGAGTCATTTTCAATTTCTTCAGCTAAGTGGAAGGTTATCAGAAGCAAAAGTAGCAATGGCTCCCACAAGCCGATAAGATTTCAAACTTCATGCACAAATTTGTAAACTTTTATCATTCTAAACATAATTTAAGTTATATACATGAAATTATATAAGTTAATGTTTTTTTTATTTTACCAAAAGCACTACAATTTCCCTCATCCCACTTGACAAGTGTAAAAATACTAGAAGAACCAAGACCGAACTGAGATCGAACTGGAACAAAGCCGATCGATTCAATTCCAGTTCCAAAATTTCCGAACAAACGCCAAAATTATTCAATCTTATAGTGCACGAATTGAATTTTTTATTTTATTATCATAAATAAATCTATTATGAAAAAAAAAAATTATTTTATTTATATACATTTACACTAAATTGAAATTTATTCTCTTTCATTAGTACTTATTTTATTTTTATGACTTATATTGCACTATAACACTTTAGTTCAATTATAAATTTTTTTTATTAAATAAATATATTTTTATAATTTATTAATTTTATTAAATTCCTATCATTATTATTCCTATTTTTTTGCAAAATAAATATAGGGTAAAAATTTCATTCAAATTATATTGGATCTGCATTGTTATAATATTCATAATTCATAGTATTTAAATTCCTTTCAATATAATATGAATTCTAAAACTATCTCCTAATCTGTTGTTAAAGAAGAGTAAGAACTAGATCCAAATTGAATTTGTTCGATTTAGCTCCGGTTCACAAAGTAGTGGAACAGACCTTAGTCGGTTCGGATCTAAATTTTACCTAGAACCAATTTGAACTGACTGAGTTGCATTCCTACCACTTGTAATTGCGGTGGACAAGTGATGTAATTCGAACCTGATACCTCCTAGTATCCAAACAAACTCCTTCCCCATTGGGCTACACCATTGTATTAATGATTTTACAATAGTATGAAAAATGATTAACTTTTAATGATGTCGAAATGGCTGGAAAGAACTCAAAAAAGATCCCCTCTAGCCTTTGGTTCGCGAACCAACAACTACAACAAGGGGATACAATTGTAGGGGGGACCACTTCAGCATGGACTTTGATCGTTAGAGTATGAAGAAATGCCAAAAGCGAAGGCACTCTCTAGGTCCAGTTGAAGCAGCCTCCTTGAACCTTTCACCCTCAAAGTAGAATCTCTGCTTTCCTAATTACTCCCACAAAAAGCAAATTCAAATTAGAACCTGGTGCTAAATCATTGGAATGAAGTGAAACCTATGGTATGTTGGGGAAAGCCTTACCATATGGGAGTCAATTGCTCTTGGTTTTGGTTCTTCATGCACAATGATGTGCACATGTGGCACCTAAGTGCAATTTGAGACCACGATGCACAAATAGGGCAGTCAGGCACACAATCAACAAACTCCCTTTTTTAATCTTAGTACAAACAAAAAAATTTGCCTTCATTCCAAAATTTATCATGTTCATTTTTCTACATAATTCCCTTATATTGGAATTACCATGACAAAATTTGCAAAGAAATATGAAAATAGAACTTGTGAATTAGAAGGAATGCATACCCTTTACACTTTGGGTACAACACATTTCTTGATAGTGATAACTTCTTAGATGTACCATTATAAAGGTCCTCTAATGAAACCTTTAGGCTCTGTTTGGTTGGAGAAAAAAATATGATTTGAAAAAAATTTGTAAAAAATTTTAAGAAACTGTGTATGATGTGATAAATGTCCTTTTTCTCAAGATCACTAAGAACTTCATAAGCCTAAGCCAACTCCTTGAACTGATCCAATAAAGAGAAAAGGTAATGTTAGTAGGTAAATTGTACAGGGATATACATACATGAAATAGGAAACCTGTTCATTCACATATTAAAAATCAAAACTCGAAATTTATGGCTACCACACACTAAACTTGTAAGCTTGTTTGTTTAGCCTGTTTAAAATTAACCTAATTAGTTTTAACTAGACATGTCATATCACCCATAAAATTTAATATCACATGACCCATATTAATTTCACATCATACACATAATTCAAAATAAAAAATTACTTTAATTTTACACTCTACGCACATATCAAAATAATAACTAATTTATATCACATCCATAATACGTTAACTTAATAACTAACTTTATTTCACATCATTCACAACTTTTAATAAACAATATATTTTCATCCAATTTTAATTATAACCTTATTAAAATTAAATTCTGCAAACAAACAGTCCTGTAAAGTTTACATCCAGTACACCTTGATCTCAAAAAAGAAAAAGAAAATGGGCTAGTGTGCACTATACAGGGGTGTTCACACAATTAGTACTTCCAAGTTTCAAGTGTTTAATATGAAAATTAGGAAGCTTTATGCCATAGATGTAAATGCGCCAGAATTATAATATTAAATAAGAAAACATAATAATTAGAAATAGGAAATCTTAGCAAGTTTGGCGATACTGAATACAGAAATGTATGCTCTAAACTTCAATAATAACTAAGGTGTAAAAAACAAGAGTAGCAAGACATGTAAAGCCGCAACCTTCTCAGGGTCGCCCCCTTGTCCGGGTGGTTCTTTATGGTAGCCTTCCTGTATGCTTTCTTCCGTTCATCCTGGTCTGCGTTTTTAAATCTCATACTACTTGGTGTTGTCGCTCTTCCTAGGTGCTCGTCCAAACATGATTCCTGATCTCTATCGACCTTCTCCATGCTTTCCTGTGCCCCAACATCAGCAAATCGGCACCGAGTTATGGCACAATCACCAACAAAGATCAAAAACAGACTACTGCGAATCCAATGCAGGTTTAACGTCCCAAAGGAAATTAAAAACAACATCTCAGACAAGCAAATAAACAAAACTTAGATCTACCGACCTCACATCAAAAACAGAACATGACCAGCACAAACAAGAAGGTGGGCCAAGGAAAGAAATCGGAATTTACTTTTCTTTCAAAACAAAATCTTGCTGAACTTCCACCAAATCACGGCACGATATGAAGTTATGAACGATTGAAAGGCATGAAAAAAACAATAAAACAAAATTAAAAAACCAAAAATAAAATCTGAAGAAAAAAGGAGAATCGGCAGAAGAACAAACCAGGACTATTAAGCCTTCGCCTGATTGTCGATCGAGATCTGAAATCAAAGAGACGCTGGAATTGGAGAGGGATAGGGATAGGGATACACGGGCTCTCCGACGGCACTGACGCGAGGTGAGGCTAGCAGCGGGCAAAAGCACCGTACCCCATCGGTCTTTTATAGGTGCCCGCCGCCCGATCCGGTAGTCCCTGTAGCGAACGTGTAGCTTAAGCCCTGAGTTTACCAATGGATCATATTCCGATCAAAAGGCCCGTGAAAAAAATGGCCTAATTCGTTTGCTTCATACTTTTTTTTTTTGACAAAAAAATTTAATTTATTTTTTAAATTTAATATTAAAAATTTTATTTTAATATTAAAAAATACATAAAATTAAAATAAAATTTATTCTAAAATTTATATTTATATTAAATGTGTAATAAAATTAATTTTTATAATTAAAATTTATATTAAACTAAAAAAAAAACTTCAAAACAAACGAAGATTAATGTAAAAAAACATTATTACTTTTCGGAATGGGTTTGAATACAGTTGAACAAAATTCATACCCATTTTGTTATGCATTAAGCATTGCTCAAATTTACCACATACTCATTTTCGCCTTGCCCGACTGGCCTCAATTTAAAAAAAAATAATAATAAAATAATAATAATTTTAAAAAAATAAAAAAAGATGGCATTTGTTAATTTATTAAAATCAAGAGACCCGATGTTATAATTTTAAAAACATAAACCTACGCAATATTAAGCGTTAAACTCAAGACCCGGGTATAATTTGCCCATATAATTATTATTTTTAATAATAATATATATTATATTATAATTTATTAATAATATATCTAAATAATAATTTTATCTATATATTTAATTTAATTAAAATTATAAATTTTTTTAATATTAACTATTTTCAAATAATTCAGCTTTTCTTATAATAATTTTTAACAGCATTTTACCAAACTAATAAAACAACATATATTTGGCACTTTTATGAGAACACTTTTCTTTCTATTTTACTGTTGAATCTCATATATCTATTTTTAATACATTATTAATCTCTAAAACAATGAGCAGTCAAATTAACTGAATGTAAACCTATGTTTTATTTAAAGCAATTCCGTTTTAATTCAATTTTTTTTAAGTAATCAAAATTTTTTATTTTAGTTGATTCTCCATTAATTCCAATAAACCTATTAGTTTTATATATATTAAACTAAACATATATAAATTTTTTTTTGAACAATAGTAACAATTAAGTTTATATATATATATATATATATTGAATGAATTAACTTTTAATCACACACAAAAAAAAAACTTGAATGATTTAAGTGAGGAAATAATAAGAACATAAGCAATATATATATATATATATATATATTTGGAATGAATTAACTTTTAATCACACAAAAAAAAAAGTTGAATGATTTAAGTGAGGAAATAATAAGAACATAAGCAAAATCTTCATTCTACAAACTATAATACCTTTCATCTCCTCCAAACCGAATCAATCAATACAGCTTGTTAAGCTCAGAAATCTCTCCAGATTCTCCGATTCTGGGGAAGAAAACCTCGCGCTCCATCAGCGTCTGCAAGCTGCCGGAAACCTTCATCAACTGCGTCCAGATCGCCGGAGCGCAGGCGACCGAGTAGCCGAAAAGAACAAGAACCCTAACGACGCCATCGCTGTACCACGGACAAGCCATCACCATCAGAGCTCCGAGGATCGCCAGCCACGGCGTCAGGACGGCGAGCGCTGGGATGAGGAAGGAGTTGATGGCGACGGAGGAAAGGGCGGCGGCACCGAGAAGGTAGAGCGGCCAGCCGAGGAGGGGGTGAGCGGTGCGGGGGATAAGGAAGAAGGGGACGGTGTAAGCGGCGATTATGGACCAGGCGGCTGCGAGTTTGAGCATGGAGTGGAGGAAGACGGCGGTCTTCTCCGGCCGCCGGTGGTAGCAGAGCTTGGAGAGGGTCGGCCGGGCCAGTCGGGTCACGGCGACGATCCCGAGGTACACGACGGCCTGGATGAGCATTACGGAAATTTCTGCACCATACCTGCTTGCAGACACAACATTCAGACCTCATTTTAGGCTCAATTTGGTAGGAAAAAAACTTTTTTTCAATTAAAAATATAATTTTTAATATAGTTTTTTAAATCATATTTCTTTCCTTCGATCAAACAAAGCTAAAGCTCCAATCCATAATGTCAAAATAAATTAAGAACAAAAAGTCATTTTTAGAGGATTTGATTTTAATGTCAATGAGATTGGGTGTTATTTGAAAAAAATGATAATTTAATTTAATTATATATTTAAATAAATATTATAAAAAATTATAAAAATATATATCTAGATCTCACTGAGAATTAAGCAACACTTAATCGTCACTTCATCTACTCAGTTCTAGTCACATATTTTATTGAGAATAAATTATGCTTTAAATTCATAATATACTGACAATGAATCAAATAAATAATAATTACTAGCATTAAAACTCAGATCGATGATTTGTGTTACCCGAGATTATCGCGGCGCTTTTCATGCCACAAAAGACCCAGTGGTAGGACCGGCCATGACCACCAATACCAAGGCTTGAACCATGGAGCGCTGGGGAATGTGATCACACTGTTAGGTCCACATGGAATACTCCAACGCAGCTTGAGATCTACAAGAAAAGCAATAAGATCGTAAACTCATGCAGGCAATTAGCATAACCTGTTGATAGTATGTAATGATATAGAAGATGACAATATTTTTTTATTTTGCATGAACCGGAAATAGAGAAGTTAATATAAATGACGTTGGGGTTCAAGTGTTGTAATATTATAAATGATGGAATAAAACATGAATAATATGGTAGCTGTTGATGCAAAAAATATACTAAAATAGAATGAAATAAGACGATAATTTTTACGTGGAAACCCGAATATCCGGGGGAAAAACCACGACGCCGTCTAGGCGATTTAAATCCACTAAACGAATCCCTTCTCTTACAAAGCTTGAAAGTCTTTAAATGGAGATCAAATAAGAGAATAAGTACAAGAGAGAAAGAGAGAATGACCTCTTGAGAGAGAATGAAAGAGCTTCTCCTCCTCCCTCTTATTTATAGCTTGAAGAGGAGGGAACAAAATAGATATAGTCTACCACGTCTGACACCTATTCCTGCAAAGGACGATTAGGCAGTGGACCCTCATGCCTTCTTAAATGCTAAGTTAACATAGTAGTACGAAAGGTACGATTTGGTGATATTTCCTTGAAGAGCTGTTCAACTAGGGCTGTTCGATGAGAGCTGTTCGAGGAGAGCTGTTCAACGAGAGCTATTCGACTAGGGGTATTAGAGAAGGTTCTAACAGTAGCACAGAGGGAAAAGAGGAACCAAGCTTTCCACAATCCTCTCTTGATCAAAAATCAACTAATTTCCCTCTGCCGCTAAGAGCCTCAATCTCTTTGGTTAGATTTCTTTTTTCAAATGTTCTTCCACAAACATTTTTCTTTTCCATTATTAGTGTCATTCATCAACATTTGATTAGCTTTCCATAATCCTCTGTGGATCAAAAATCCGCCACTTCCGCTCTCCGCCACATTCCTAGCCTCCAACAATCCTACACAACCATGAGCCACCAACAGCCTCACCCTTCCTTCTGAGCATTTACGCTCGACTCCTTGCTTCCAAGGACATTGCTATGAACTCCTTCCTCCTTTCCTCCATGCTAAATGCAGTACCATATGACCATCCACTGCCAACCACTGTTGTACCACTGTGCGACAATAGTCGGAGAGCAGCTTTGTGTTCCCTCGTCCCTGCCACCACTGATGGAGAGAAAAGGGGAAGAGAAGAAAGATTGAGAGGTGAGTGTATTGACATAAAATAGAGGAGAGCTCTATTAGTAGGTAGTACGTAAGAGGTCCGTGAGTTGGAAAAGGGGAGAGAGGAAGTGCAAAAAAATAAAACGCACAAATGTTTAGGTAGTTCGGAGAGATCCTTTTACGTTTATCGGCTAAGCTAGTCCCAATCCACTAAACAATGACTCCCTACGGGATAATTACAGTTTAGTAAATGGATTTTTTTTTTAGCACTAGTAGAAGCAATTATTAAAGAAAATAGAAATTCTTAAAAAAATTCCTCCTAGAATCTAAGCTCTAATATTTATAGCCGTAACAAGACGATTGGGGGAGACTCTTAACAGATTTGAGATGCACAGTGTGAGTGGGACTCCTTGGCGGTTTGGATCAAGCCACATGAAGCCTTAATGTGGATTTTCAGTGAGGTAGCAGGCATTGTAGCTCGTAGTGACAAAGATGAGGATAGCCGGTAGGAGTGGTAGAGTAGACGAAGTCCTTGCCCAATGTTATTCATGCGAACCTTACCCAAGCAGGGAAAGTAGGACTGACGTGGTGCTATTGTAGCTTGGCACATGCCTAGCATGGATGGGGCAGGAACATCAGGTTAGCACTGTAGAGTGGCTAGGACAGAAATAGTGAACATATATCCTGGAAGAAACTAGCTGGGCTCACTAGTATGGTGGGAGAGCTGAACACGAAGCATAGTCCTAAACCGTGCGATCCTCCTTATAGTTAAAGAAGCTGGGACAACAGGCACTAAGGGATGGTTCATCATGGGTTAAGTCATGGTGATTGGTTTGTCCACTGGGCTTGGAATGGCTTGGCCTTATGAAGATCTGAGTGATTTCTAATGGTGCCACGTATACAGCTAGGATGCTTGAGTTTTCCCACTCAGACAGAGGGTAATGATTGTATTATCAAAAACAACATAAAGGAAAAGTTAGTGGAGAACCTCTATGGAAGCGAAATCTAATCTCAAGGATTTGGATGAAAGAATTTAAAGTTAATTGGCCTTTGTGAAATGAGGCCAAATCTAGGGGTAGCAAAATTGGTTGGCAGGTTGAGTTCGACCTAATTATTAAATGGGTTAAAATCAATGACTTGAACCTGACCAAATTAATAAATGAGTCCAACCAAGATTTCCAATCCTACCCATGTAAAGAACAAAAGCTTATAAATGTGTTACCCAAACTCAACTCAACCCAATTGTGTACAACACAAACCCAACCCATTGACTAAAATGGGTCGAAATTTATGATTCACATTCAAAACTCCTGTGTCGGATTCGATTCTGTTTCACGATTCAGGTTATATATTGCCACCCCTAGCCCAACCTCAAGGGTCAGAAAATATTCACTAGGGTAAATATTAAATTTTCGTTCTGTAAGATAAACTACATGGAACAAGATGGAGAGAAAGTGCACTATTACAAGACAACTGTTGAATTAATAAAATTTGTATGGACCTTCGCACATTAAATTTTCGGTAAGCTTGTAAATTATGACCCAAGTATAGCTTTATAACTCTCCACGCATAAGCTTCATTTGCTCATGTGAATTCCATTCAACAAAAGTCTTTTTTTAACCTTATACTAACCTTATACTAGAGATAAATAAGAACACCAATGATCAAACATGAGATCGTTGGCATTGATACATAACAGTTTAGCCCAACAATAGTGAGGAATTTTTTGTTTCGGTTCATCCCCTACCGGTTTCATTGCACCTCTACAAACATAAAATCTTACTAAGTATAGCAACTTCTCTCCCTTTATTTCAAAAAAAAAAATCTTCCCTCACTTTCAAATGTAGAATTATTGATTCCTGACCTCACTAATATTCTAGAAAGTTTCTAGGAGCCACACATTTACTAGACCAATGGACCCCTACATGGACTCCCGTCCCTCATTGGATCAAGTTGTTAAAACCCCAATAGCTTCCTTTGCTATGTCCTCAGATTGCTTCATTCTATGAGATATAGGCCATGATGGTATGATTCCATGTTAAATCACTGGTAATCAATTAATTTAAAAGCTTAAGCTTGCAAGTTATGAACAAATTATACTTGTGTTTTCTAACAACAGACTACATTAAATAGGAAAATTTGAGAAGAATAATACATAAAGTCGAGATTCCGAACAGTTGGAAGAAGAGGTTATTAGTGGTGATAACAAAGTGAATATACTTGTAAATTAGAAATATAGACTATATATAGTTTGCATAATAACAAACTAAAGGAAAGGAGAAAAAGGGCTTGTCATCCTTACAATAATAGGAAGCATCCATCTGATATCCCAATGGAAGCCGATAGGTACCCTCAAGCTTAGTACCGTTGGAAGGTGGATGGAACATAGGCCTATCGAGCAAATCTGTGAAATAGCTAGCAAGAAAGCCCTGATCTGCGCCATCTGGATTACTTCTTCTTACTTCCAACTCATGAAGCATGTCCTTAAAGACTACCATGGAGGGCTGCAGTTCATAATGAATACTGGAATGAGAATCAGCTACAAATGTTAAAAGATGATATGAAACAAATTTCAAAAACGTTACATTCCTTTTCAATTATTTTCACGATGCAGACAAAACCACATTTCTTTTGCAAAGCAATTAATGCTAAGTCATTCAATCCACTATGATTTCTTTTAAGGATAAATCAGACCGACTTCTTGAGGTTTACCCCTTTTTCACACAAGTTCACACATCTTGATTTCACATGTATCCCTACAATCATTCGTTGGTTTTATGCAAATATTTTATCAACATTGCCTTACTTTTGAATGGAAATGCTAGCGTTAGCCTTCAATCAGATGGGAGGGCTGGAGCAACAGGAACACCAGACAGATATTTTGCTAAATTTTCTTAAGCTTAAACCATTAAATTATTGATGCAACCTTTTAAACAGAACGCATTTAAACAAGTTAAAAAAACTCAAATCATATGTGAAGTTGTAAAATGATGGAAAAGCAACTTCAAGAAATGATTAAAAATTGAGGATCAATTTGAAAGACTATTAAATAGGACAAATACCCATTGAACTACCATCATTTTTTTTTATCAACAGAACTAGCCATCACATAAATTTTAAAGAATCAGCCGTATAACCGGTTGCTTTGGCTAGACAACTCATATAACTTAGATTTATATGCAATGTCAGAGTACCAAAGTTTTCTTCTATGACGTGATAGGGAAATGCCAGCTGGAAGCATGAAGCAATTCATAATTCAGGTCAGAACCTGAGAAAATTTGAAGTAATTTTTTCACAAGTGTGATGTCTAATTCTCAACTTATCATTTAATAAACTTATGAATACTAAAATACATATTCAAGTAGCTATTCATCGAGTAGTTATACCTGAAGGACAAAGAGTCCGGTGTGGAAGATGCAAGGATTGATGAAGACAGCACAAAACTGGCCACATTGGAAGAGTTCGTCAGTCCTTTGAAGAAAGATGTTGTCGGAATCCAACATGACAACTCGATCATAATCTGCTAAGCTCCAGGCATAAAGCTTGTTAAGTGTCAGCTTAAATCTTATATTGAAGTTATCCTGCTGCTCATATGGATTCTTCAAATTCTCTACAGTCACCACCTTGATCATATCCTCTTCTTTCCTATTCAGAAGAATAACGCCAAACAGAATTACACTTCAATATCAAGAACCACAAGGTCTGATAGACAGAATACCACAATAATGAATTGTTTGATAGTACCGTACACTAAATCGTGTCTATCAGTTTTTCAACAACAAAAACCTAAATTGGAACCGATTTAACAATTAACCGGTTATTTGGTTAACTGAATTTTTAGTCAGTTAACCGTAACACAATAGGAGCAGTGTTGAACAATCACTGTAATGTGTGTCTAACATAAAGCCCTAAAACCCTCGCCATAAAAAGACTTATTGGGACTTTATTAAGCTAATCTATTCCTCATCATTGATTTTTCTTGAATCTTCTTCGAAATTGGTCAAAACCTCCTATTCTCTCATGACTGACATTTTGTGTACTATATGAAATAAATTTATTTTAATTGAGAATTGTATAAGAAGTAAAACAAAATCAACTTTTTTGCTATCGAACTCTTAATCCATCCTAAATATATTTATTTCATATTCTATATAAAGTTTAACATTAAAATTAATATTATTTTACAACATACTTAAATTTTAACATTAAAAACCAGCATTATTTCATGTCCTACATATATCTCAATACTAAAATAACTTTAATATCATATATTAAAATAATTTCTTTTCTATCAACCAAAAATAACTCAATTCAATCCAAAAAAACACTCATAGCAAGTAGTTAGAATGAGCGAAATAAATGCATCATCGACTCACTAGCAACAAAATTGAAATCTAGACTTTCAATCAAAATATCGTTGACTCAGTTTAATCAGATTCAGAAAAATTCAAACCAAGAAAAACTGGAAAATCTGAAAATTTTGAGACCTCATAGAATTTATCCATTCCACGATAATAAATAAATATTTAACTGCCTGACATTTTCGTGACTCTAAGTGGGCTGCAAAAAATCTGATTGAAGCTGTAACGTCTAAAATAGAACCTCCACTTTCAACGCAAGGAGCCGACAGACTAGTCAAGAGCCAAGCAATTAACACTTTACATGCTGCCCGCAAATTTGGCCGGCTGATGATGAAGTAAACCTTCCCACTTGGTGCTCCTTGTTTTGTTTTTAATATTTTTAATAAATATATATATGTCAAATTTATTAATTAATTATAACAAAAAAAAAGAAAAGAAAAACGACGCACTTTAAGAAAACAGCAGGAGAATCAACTAGAGCTGAAGAAAAGAATCTACTCATTTAAGAAGAAAAGAATCTACTCATTTAAGAAGAAAAGAATCTGAAAACATGGGTGTTACAAAAATAACATACATATCGGTATATCACTATTTATATGTGTATCATCCTATAATCTTCGATATTAGAACATGATTACTATGATGAAACATGAAAGGGGTGGACGTCCCGCTGCCATGGAAGATGGAGAAGCTGATGCAGGAGCTATGGCATGGCAATGGTCAGTGAAAAGAGGGAGAAGGGATGAAGAAAGAGAAAAAAAAAAAGGGGGGGGAGAGTAATAGAATATTCTATGTATATTTCGTTTATATTTAATAGAACAGTAAATAAACCTTTTAGTATGATTAATATGTAAATATAATGTATTAATTGTCAAAAGAAAATGGAGAAAACCGGATTATCAGTAGGAAAAGGAGCATGCCGACATGGATGTTACTATGTTACAGAGAAAAATCGCAAGCTTCTTCAAATCTACCTTGACGTTTTCAAGAAGAAGACCCCACAAAAACGAGTTCAGCGGCCGGACGACCGGTATCATATCAGCCGCTAGGTCAAAAGGGGGTTTTTACTGCTAGTTTGAAAACAAATCCACAAATTCAAAGAATTTCATTCGCATCGGTTCCTCCGCAGTTCGATCCGGATTCTAAACTTTTCTATTGAAAAATTGGGGAAAATTTCTTGAACTGGATCCACTAAGCGAAAGGGATGATGAAATTGATGCAAACGAAGAAGAAGAATAGGAAGAGAAGTAGATGGAAGGCAGCAGACAGAACGTACATCGTTTTGGTCCACTCGGTCGGGACATCGACGGAGGCAATGACGACGAGATCAGCATCGACGCTGAGCTTCGCTAGGGATCTCATCATCACCCTGGTCGCGACATAAAACTCGTAGTCCCTCGGCGTTCCCATGTACATCATCGCAGCGTAGGCATGCCGGAACCTCAGGCCTTCCTCCACCGGCGCGGCGTCCACCGCCGCCGCCGCCGCCGCCGCCACAGCATCGAGTTGCGCCACTAGCATCGCGGCCATCAAGGCGAATCCCCACCGTCCCCTCCGCTCCTCCATGATCCCGACGGCCCAAATCCCTCAGGAAAAGCAGAAGTTGGAAAAGACGGCAGATCGAGAACGCCAAAAATCAGGTGCCCAGCATTCCCTAAATTCCCGCCCTCTCACCTCCTCTGCTCCGTTGGTAGTCAGGTCGCATCAGCTAGGTTATGGAGGCAAGCAAAGCCCGCGTATTCGCCGGAGACTCGCTGGAGAGAGGAAGGAGATGTTGCCCTAGAAAGGCAACGGAAGCGTTGATTCATGGTTCTCAGCGGACCAATGAATATAAAGCAGAGAGGCTGTGGGAGAACCTGCAAAACAAAAAGGAAAGAAGTAAGAATTACAGCCAATCCTTCAGGTTCTACACATATTTCTTACAGATCCAAAATATTTCATCTAGATCCTTTTTCCCACAAACTTATCATAAAGAGAGCGTGTGAGAGTGACAGAGAGCAATGGCAATGATAACGAGTCGATAGGGATGATGAGTGACCTCCATTTTGAGGAACTAAAAGAGAGATAACGAATAAATGAGAAGTAAAGAGAGACGACAGGATTCTAACCAGTGATAGATAGAATTTCGTAAATAAAAAAATTTAAGAGCGTGAGAAGAAGCATAGAGAGATGAGTTTCAATGGCATCAATAGCAGTAAGAACGTAGCTGCTATGGCCCTTTTATGGCAAAGACGATGGGTGGCTTCATCACAAGAAAATAGAGAGAAAACGGTAAAACGAAACATAAATTTCGATGAAATAAATTTACAATTTGATAACTTTGAAATATGTATGTAACGACTCTCGACCTTAAACGCCTGGACGCCAAATTATGTGCATGCTTTTTAATACATTAAAAAAAATCAGAAGTTTTTTTTTTCTCTCTATTGTATCAAAAGGAAATAATTTGAGGTAGATCAAACATTATATAATTTTTTTTTTATTAAAAATTATATATAACTTTAAATTTGATGATTTGGGCCCAGTCAGAAAGTTGAGCGCGTGTTGAAGAGTTGAATTATTCCACAACTGAAGGGAAGAGATAATGATTCACAAATTAAAAAGATAAATTGAAAATAATTAACAGGATTGAACCCAAAAAAAAACAAAAGAAAATACCGTTGACTTTTCTAAATATTGATTTTTTTTTCTTTTTAATAAAAATTTATATAAATATTATTTTATATTCCATTATATGCAAAGCTTTGATATAAAAATATTATTTTATTGAGATAATTACCTATATGCCATACAATTTAGTTTTATTTATACCTTACCCATCCATTCTTAGTTAATTACGCTATGCACACTCAAAATATTATAAAATTTTATACACATTTTAACTTATTTCTATTATAATGAGTAATTATAATTTTTTAATAACCTAATTATAGTTAGATTACAAAAAATTTGGGTCATTCATCATATTATTTTAAGGATATTTACATATATTTTAAGTAAAAATCTTAAAATCTTAATGTTTAGGTGGAGGCAAAGGAAAGAGACATCCGCGACGTGAATTGATTTTAGAACAAATCAACGCTTTAGTGTGGTATTGAGGAAGAGAAAAAATATGTACCATTAAGAGTAAAAATATAATTTTAATGATTTACTAACAGAATATTTTTTTTTCAAATAGATTTTGATTAAGTTTTGTGTGTATGTAAGATTTTATAATATTTTGAGTGTGCATAGCATAATTAACTGAGAATGGATGGGTAAGGCATAAATAAAACTAAATTGTGTGGCATGTAAGTAATTATTCCTATTTTATTTTAGGGCAATTTCACCCAGGTCCCTGAGTTTAAGGGTTATTATCACACAGGTTCACGTTTTTAAAATTATATAATCGGNGAGAGGGAGGGTAAGGGTATAATGGTAATTTTTATATTTTTTAATAATAAAAAAATAAAAAAATGACCCAGATGATATTTTTTGAAAACCTAGGGACCCCGATGATATTTTAAAAACGTGGACCTGTGTGATAATAACCCTTAAACTCAGGGACCTGGGTGAAATTTGCCCTTTATTTTATATACTATGCAATCTCAATATATTATTATTAAATTTTATTTCACATTTTACTCAATTTTAAAATAATTATTTTTATTTTATATTATACTTTTATTCAAAATACGTTGAAAAATTCGTCTACCAAAGCCTACAAAGACCCATACTAAACAATTCAAGAAGCTGTAGAAAACCAAAATGTTCAATGGAAGCCCTAATGAGATTCTTGAAGGAGTCTTTTTTTTTACGAATAATGCTACACTTTTATCATAAATAACTCTGAACATTAAAATTAACTATAATTTCTTATATCGTAGTAGTCCCATACGTGCAAAATCAAATCTTAGTTGACTTCAATATTCGAGGAGCCTTAAAGCATTTCTCTTTTCCTATTTCGCTGTAGAAGAGATCTCCTTTTGGATGCGCTAAAGTCTCCCTCATTTTTCGTTATAGCTAACTAAGAGAAAATTAAGATTGTAGTTTATAGGTTTTTGAAATCAAATTCACTACATATGGGAACTAGCGGCAAAGTTGAGCGAGAAATAGTGTAGGAAATACTGTTAAACATCACTATTTATCATAGAAAATATCGTTAAATGTCATTATTTGTCATTCTACTTTGCATAAGCTTCTTCGCTTAATTTAGGCTTTCTTTTACTTTGTATAAGAATATGACAGCTATACAAAGTAATAAATTCCTAAATGAAAGAAAAGATTTATACGACGTAAACAACGCCCGTAAAATGAATCAATAAATAAAGGAGTTATATACATGCTATTTAAATTTAACTAAATTTCATATTTAGATATTGTTCATTAAAATCTTATAACAACTTCAAAATAATATCATATTATGTAATCAACATCTACATATATACAATATTCTATTTTTTTGTAATTGTGATGTATATATCATAATTTAACTAATTACTTAATACATACGACACTTTAGAAGTTTTTATTTGAAGGTGACGAATGCTCATCATTGATTTTTACAATATTCTCAAAAAAGTGTTATTTAAAAATAAATTGTAAACTACAAATTATGAGAACTTAATTGAAAATTAATAAGATATTATATTAACCATTCCTAAATTATAGTATGCAAAAAGAGGAAAAAAGAAAAAAAAAATTGTTTGAAAAGCCTAAGGCTTTCAACTATAGAAGGGTAGTCTAATAAAGAGATATAGATTTTGGGGCAGTATATCATGCTAGAGAAAAGTGTAATAAGCATGGAACGACATTAATTTCTCTGTTGATGAAATAAGGTAGGGAGAAGGAATTTTTGGGTGGGATATTTTGACCAAGGCTATTCGACTGGCTAAGCAATCTGGTAATTTGATTTGACTTGCGGGCTCCCGCAACAATGCTATTCAACCGAATATTCCTTCATGGAGATATTTTTAAGTCTATTAGCTCGTGCTCCCCTAATATAGTCAATTCAAGAGCATCGTAAGCTGCTCTTAGCTCATCAACACTTAAGGCTTCATTTCTCTCATTTTGATGTTCTACAAGGCTTGATTTTCTCATACCAATGCTTGACATCAAGATATTATTTTTCTCGTATCGAAGTTTGAAACAAACTAGTTTTGTTGACACCTTTCTTGTTGATGCTTGACACTCAAGATTTCGGTTCTTTCATGTCTGTGTTCGACATAACATTGCTTAACTCCTTTCTTGCAGATGCTCGATGGTTTTCATTCCTGTCACACACTCATTTTTAAGGACCAATTATCCATAAAATAAGGGAAGACTTACAGTCAAAGTCACAGAACAAGTTATAAGAAAAAGATTTTCTTTATTCATCTCAAAACAGAGTTACATAAGCTCGAACACTAAGCAGGTCACCCAGAGTAACCTTAGATTAGAAAACTGAGAGGTAAAGCAATTAAACTGGATAAGGGTAAGTATCGGTTGGACCATACGGGCTGTAGGAAAACATCTTTTCTGAGATTTCACAGTCTTCTCCTAGTAATAGATTATTTACCTGAAAAGCAACAGTCAGTCACAAAGATCGAGTAAACGATCTCCGCCTTACCATAGGCTAGGTAAGGTCTTATAGCTCAATTTAACAATAGATCAGAATATCAGATTAACTTGTAATATCAACTTGTCACTTCACAATATTATCATGTTTCATACTATGCATATATATTAATATGTATAAATCTTATAATGATGAAGAATTAGAATCCACATATATACGTCACCAGTGTGATAACAGAAGTAGCAGTTACGTCACCAGTGTGATAACAGATTTATCAGATATGTCACTAGTGTGATATCAGAATAACAGGATGCAGGTACATCCCCCATACGACGCCACGCGTCCAGAAGATCGTTCGTCAACTACCGGGATCCCAGCTCATTATATCATCATATATCTCAGGATACATGGGTCCAGTATAACCCAGTATAATATCTCGGTATAAAGTCCAACAGAATATCAGCACAAAGCCATGCAGAATATGCAGAACATAGCTCACAGAATATAATTGATATCATTTTGTATATTAGTTATTTTAATTTAATAATTACGATGTCTTAAGATTAGTGAAAATCGCTTACCTGGATTAGAGGGTGTAATAGTTTGCTGGTAGATGACGTGTTCCCTGATTAAGTTCAGTGTGAACAATTACTATTGTGCTTAATAGTTTAAAATATTAACTTAAGTTATGTAGGCTAAATAGGTCAGACAAGCCAAATGGCTCAAAACTGGTCAATATAGGTCAAACAAGTTAAAATGGGTCAGACCAGATCAACTTGGGTTAAAATTGAATATTTCAAGTTAATGAGGCAAATGAGTCAAACATGTCAAATCGGGCTAACTCATTTCAAATGGGTTAACTCGGGTCAAACGAGTTAACTCATTTCAAATGGGTTAACTCGGGTCAAATGGGTTAACTCATTTTTAAACTGGTCGGCACTGATCATCTTGGATTAAACAGGTTAACTTGATTTTAAATGGATTGACACAGATTTATCGGGTTAGATATGAGTTAAGTGGGTCGACATATATTTAAATAGGTTAATCACTAATCCAATTGAGTTAAAAAGAAAAATCACCGAATGTAATTTAAACTTAGTAAGACCAGAATTCTTACCTAACAGAGTCTCGCCGCTAAAGGAGAGGCGCACCATGATAGGCTAACGATGCAGTGGTTGTGGATTCTATCTGAGGGCTCTGGGGCCTATTTACAGGGAGAGGTGAACTTATTAGGGCGGAACCGTTAGTATTTTACTGAAATTGATTGCATGGAATGATTATTTAATGTAGCAATTATTTTGAAGTCCTCAGATGACATAATTTTGTTTTGTTAAACTTGGTTTTCTTATTTCAATGTTAAACATAATTTTGTTTTGTTGACATATAAACTTATAATTGATCTGTATAAAATAATCGATCATGTTGGGCACTCAAACAAATTAATATAAGTTGAATCCAACAAATTTTTTTAACTATTTAACTTTCTCATATAATATATATCCTTCCATAATTCTATTGACCTCTAAAAAAATAAAAAAAATAAATAAAGCATGTATACCTTTAAAATTCTTTAATTCCCACCAACAATGCCACTAATTACATTGATATTAAATTATATCACAAAAATTATATTTATATTAAATTCTAAGGATAATTAACTATATGTCACACCATTTAGTTTTATTTATGTCTTACTTATTCATTCTTAGTTAATTACGTTATGCACACTCAAAATATTATAAAATCTTACATATATATATTTTAACTTATTTCTATTATAATAAATAATTATAATTATTTAATAACCTAACTATAGTTAGATTATAAAAAATTTGAGTCATTCATTATATTATTTTAAAAATATTTAAATATATTTTGAGTAAAAATTCTAGAACTTTAATATTTAAGTGGCGACAAAGGAAGGAAATAGCCGCGATGTGAATTGATTTTAGAACAAATCAGTGCTTTAGTGTGGTATTGAGGAAGAAAAAAATATATAACGTTAAGAATAAAAATATAATTTTAATGATTTACTAACAGAATATTTTTTTTTAAATAGATTTTGATTAAGTTTTAACTCAAGTGTGTGTATGTAAGATTTTATAATATTTTGAATGTATATAGCGTAATTAATTAATAATGAATGGGTAAAATATAAATAAAATTAAATGGTGTGGCATGTAGTTAATTATTTTTAAATTTTATTAGAAAAAATTATATTCATATAAAAATCAAAAAGAAAATTATATTCATTTTATGACGCACACCCAAGTTGGAACCCAAGATTGACCGGGCCAGCGCTGACCGGGCACACCTCTTCGAGTCGTGAGCCACGTGGCACCGACTCGAACTCGTCCTGCTCCTTGAACTGCTGAGCTGGAAATTAGATTTTAATGAAACATTTAATTTTGGTGCTTTGAGTTTGAGAGCGTTTATAGTTCGGCATCTTGAATAATTGGGACCTAAAACGAAAATACTCTCACACTTTAGGCACCCATAAATAATTATTTTTAATCTTAGACGGGGCTAGCACTCAACCGAACGTTGAATTTGGGTCAACCAGTTTTCCTTCTATACTAAGATTAGATTGAAAAAAAATCAAAATATTATTAATTTAAAAAATAATAATATTAATAATAATTTTTTTATTTATTTTATAAAAAATTTAATATGAAAAATATTATTTTATTTTAAATACTCAATAATCTTAAAAAAAAATTCAATTTTATTTCACATTCTAAACTAAAATGCTTGAATCAAATATTTTGATGTAAGATGTAAAATAAAGTTGATATTTTTATTAAAAACTATTAAGTATATGAAATAAAATAATATTTTTGCATTAAAATAAATACAGAATTATTTAAAATTTTATTTATTTATTTATTATTATTATTATTATTATTTTTTAAATTAGTATTATTTTTATCTTAATTTTGATCTTCACGCCAAACAAGACTTAAAGCTAGTAAGTTTCAAGATGTGGCAGAGCCAAGATCTCAAACTAAGAGAATCAAATAAAATTTTTATAATAATATTATAATAATTATAATTTAAAATTTTAGTATACTAAATTATTTAATAAATTAAGTGTTAATTCACTGAATAATTTAATAAATTATAATTCTAAATTATGATCAGTCAATTGATCATTTATTAAAATTGCATAATAGTTTCTTGATGTTAATATTAAATAAGCAAATAAATTTTTTTAGTTAATAGAATTCTTATCGACATGAAATTAATGTATATGGCTTATATGTTGAACAATTAATAAGAAATATATGAAAAATTGAAATTATAAGCTATTTAAATATATTTTTTTTAATCTAATTATCTAAAAATTTGTTCAACCTATTATCTCAATTTATAGTATAATATTTAAAATATGAGTTAAAAAAAAACTTAGGAATTAAAAAAAAAAGAAAAAATCGAGAGTGCAGTTGCACCCCCTGATACTTCAAGTTAATTTGGGTCGAAAAAGGTGGACAAAAAATTATTTGGTTGGATTTGGGTTAGCCCATTTTAAGTCCAATCAACTTTGAGTTCGTCCTATGAAATCAAATTTAAAGATCATAATTTCTATCTCCCCATCGTGCCCAAGAATTATGACAAAACTCGAAAATGACAGTTATCATAATTTCTCGTATTGTTTCTCACCCTCACATTGATTCGGTGCTTAACTATAAATTAAGACTTTAAAATTCGGCTGAAATTATTGAGTTTCGATAATTTCGGATCAATTTCAATGAAAATCTATCCGAAAAAACTATTGAGTTTTAATTTCAGTTGAAACTCAGTAGTTTCAGCTGAAGCTGCCAAGACTCATATCATTCAATAATTATTATTATTAAATTTAATTTTTAATTTATAAAATTAAATAATTTATTAAAAAAAAGAAATATGTGCTGCATATGTGCCTACAAATTTAAATAATATTGATGGTTATTATCTACTCAGAAGAGAGAAATCTTCCTCCCTCCTTGTTATTCTTGCAATATTTTAAAAAAAATATATACATATATTTACGAGATTAGAGCTATTTACATAAAATAGTCAATCATGCAAAGCACTCGAATAAATAAATATATATATATATATATACACATTGGAATTTAATAATTTATTTTTTAAATAATTATCTACATGCCACACTATTTAATTTTATTTATACTTTAATTATTCATTCTTAATTAATTATGCTATGTACACTCAAAACATTACAAAATCTTACATACACACACTTGAGTTAAAACTTAATCAAAATTTATTTAAAAAAAAATATTCTGTTAGTAAATCATTAAAATTATATTTTTATCCTTAATGTACATATTTTTTTCTTTCTCAATACCACACTAAAGCGCTGATTTGTCCTAAAATCAATTCACATTGCGGATGTCTTTTTTCTTTGCCACACCTAAATATTAAGGTTTTAGAATTTTCACTCAAAATATATTTAAATATTATTAAAATAATATAATGAACAGCTCAGATTTTCTGTAATCTAACTATAGTTAGGTTATTAAAAAATTATGATTATTTATTGTAATAAAAATAAGTTAAAATGTGTATATGTAAGATTTTATAATATTTTGAGTGTGCATAGCATAATTAACTAAGAATTGATAATTATGATATAAATAAAATTAAATTATGTGACATGTAAGTAATTATTCTAAAAAATATATATACATATATTTACGAGATTAGAGATATTTATATAAAATAATCAATCATGCAAAGCACTCGAATAAATAAATAAATGAATATATATATTTATATATATATATACACGTTGGAATTTAAAAATTTATTTTTTCAGTCTTGCACTTCCTCTTTTTTTTTTTGAATAATGTATTCTTTTGTCATTTTTTTTTTGGAATTATTTCTCATATAAAGTAATTCTTCTTTTTTTCTTTTTCTTTTTTGAAATAAGCACTTTCTCATAAAAAGTTTTTTTTTTTTTTTTTTTTTTGGAATAACGCACTTTCTCACATTAGGATCCTTCTTTAGTTCTAAGTTCTTCTGACGTGCTTATTATTTAATTTAAGGAACGTGTTCTCCTTTACATTTTAGATTAAATTAAAAGATTTTAATTTTATCTCAGTTCATTAAAAAAATAAATAAAAAAAGTGATTCGATTTCAATTCGAGATAGATCTATATTCTTTTATTATTGATTTAATTCCGATCTAAGTCAAAATCGATTCGAGTTTTAAATAGTTTTCGATCTTTCAGTCAAAGTCTTAAGTATAAATATTTTTATTTATTCAACTAATTTAATTCAATGATTAAAAGTAGAAACAAAAATTACTATGTCAACAGGGCATCTCTTTATAATATAAAATAAAAGGATTTTAATAAAATTTATGATGAAAATTTTAATCCAGTTATTTATTAAATTATTTTAAAAAATCAACATATAAAAATAAATTATATTATATAAAATAATTTTTGTAATTAATTATAAAAATTTGAATTTTTGTGTAATTAAATTACACAGAATTTTTTTGAAATAAATTGCAAAAATTATTTCTATGATACTAAATTTTTGTAATTGAATACGATAAATCAATTTTCAAGCAAAATTTGATGTTTTAATGTATACGAAAATGTTTAATTTTACATTAATTTATTTTAAAGGTACTTTCACTCGAATACAAAAATATTATGTTGCATATTAAAATTTTATTTTTTTTCAATTACAAAATATATATGTTATACAATATATAGAGCAAAAATTATTGTACTAGAATATAATTTAAATATTATATACAGCGCATAGTATTAAAATTATATTAAAATATAATTTTAATTGTAATGCAATTAAAATTATATTTAAAATATTTTTTAACATTAGATGTTGCATCATGTTCACAATTTATATACAGAGTTCTCCGACCCTAGTTATGCCTAAGGCAGGCGAGGTCTCCTACAAACACCTGGAACCCTTCTGTAAGCCCACCTGGTTAGCGGAGAGCCAGATGGCCTGCTCGTAACCTTAGGGTAGTCCCTGCTATCTACTCATGATACAGGTCCCCCTAAGCAGAGTGTCTTCGCCTCTCACTAGGATCTGTCGCTCTAATGGAGGTCAACCTATGCCTCAAGTACAAATATTATTCGAAATATTTCAGACGATCTAAGTCCTTTTGACATCAGGTCAGATATCCCTTCTAGGTGGAATCTCCTCTATTATCGTTACTTCTTTCCTGTATAGGTTTATGAAGTGCAATGTCAAAGCTCCAAATGCTTTTTCTACTCAATTAGCATGACTCAAGTACAAACATTGTTCGCAATGTTTCGGACGATCTAAGTCCTTTTGGCAGCAAGTGTACAAAGAAATTGCTTCAAATTTCATGCAAGGTACCTATTCATTTCATACACATCAGAATAAAAAGGTATGTGAAAGAAAAAAATTTTCATTTATTTTGAAAGCACAATTGAGGTTACATTCACTCATCTTACATCGAAGAGAGTTAATCCTTACTGACTTTATCCAAAAGATCAAACATCTGTTAGATAAAGTCATCAGTTAAGTCCAACCCCTCTTCCTTGTAAATGGGATCAGCGGCTAGGTAGGGAATGGACTTCATTTCCGCAAGATCATTCGCAGTAATTTTGCCCTCTTGGATCAAAGTGGAAACCACTCCTTCCCACGCCCTTCTGATCCCCTCTAACCTCTCTTTTCTGCAAGGCAAGTTTATTTTGTAGGCCTCTACAACTGCTGCGGACTTCACCGTAACTATAGCCTCCTGGTCTTCAGCGACCTTATTTAGCTTCTCTCGCAGGGCCTTATTGTCCGCCTTCAGTGCGCCCATTGCGGACTGCACATCCTTGCTCAAGCACTTTCTCCTCTGTCCGCAAGGTCCCGTTCAGAAGTTGGGGCAGACGAGCAAGCACCTAAAAAAACAAAGTGGAGTTAGCACAATTTGGCTAGGCGGTTACCAGGAAAGTGAAGAGTTATGAGAAAATCCTTACAGCGACCATCCTGTTGGCAATATTGGCATAGGCGTCCGACGTCGAGGTTTTCTCCATCCTCTCCTCCTGATCCTTGGTAACCAAACCACCTCCTATCGCCAGTCCCATGTCCCCTGGTACTGCGTGGCCTTGACCGGATGACTGTTGGGAGAGTATTGTTAATCTCTTTCCGTTTTCCCTTGTCTCCACGGCAATTTTCGCGCTGTCATCCCTGAACCTTCCTGCAAAGTTCACGCAGTAGGGGGGCTTCACACCTCGCTGCCATTCATGTGCCCCCTTGGCAGTCGACCGTTCTTCTTCCGGGGTCTTCCCTTTCTTCGAAGGGGGCTCGAGACTTTTCTTTTCAGTCAATGTGGCATGAGGATGAGGGCGCGATGGTAGGGGTGCGACGGGAGATGATCTTCCCCCAGCTTTTTATCCATCATTGGAGCACTTAGGCGGGAGACATCGTGCTGCATATCTGGATCAGTCTCGATTGCTACAGCCTGCTAGCCACCTCTTTATGCTACAAGAGTGGCCTGTGACATGCCCTATCTTTATAGACACATTAGATGTTGCTGGTGTAGGCAATATCAGGCATCTTGGCTACATCAGATTAGATCACCTTTTGATTACTACACTTGTTGAGCATTGGTCTCCATAGACTAATATATTTCATTTACATGTTGGAGAGATTATAGTTACATTTCAGGATGTTACTGTCATTTTAGGTATTCGGATTGACGGGGATCCGTTAATAGGTCGTGTATATGTTGGGGAGGGATACAAATGAGAGATTTGGATTGACTGTTGCGATGATCTATTAGGACAACATCCTATTCCTAGGTTCGTGTATACGAACCCAACAGATTATTCCGAGTCCTCCACTTTTCATATAGGGGAGAACACAATTAATTTGTGTATGCCTCTACGTTTTTTTATTGTAGTAGTTTCACAGACTTATATATGATGGACTCACAACCCTAGTGTTGACACATGTTCGCGCGTACATATTATATGTGTTGGGCTGTTTTCTAGTGCCTAATACGTCAAGCTCTGAGATTCACCTTTAGTGGCTTACACTGCTTGAGAATTATGGACGATTTGGTAGTCTATCGCTTGAAGCTGCAGTGTTAGTATAGTTGCACAGGCAGTTAGCTCGTGTCATCGCACCTACACTATTGCTGGTTGCTTACATCTATTACAGATTTGGGCATGAAAGTGACTACACGTAGGTCATCCCAGTAGATAATTACCAGTAGATCAGTTTGTATAAAGGCTACTAGGCTACGATATTTTTACATTAATATTAATTTTTTTTTATATTACTTAAGTATTTAACTCTTTCTCATGTGATACGTTGTATTGACAGGTGGTGTGTCATTAGCCAGGCATCGTATCATATACTTTCAGTTTATCGTAATGAGATCGACATGTTACAACAGAGTCAAATGCTATGGACATCGTATATTGCTAATCTTCTAGGTATTCTATCACTTATTTGCACTATTCGATCAGCTAATTACTTGACGCAAGTCCACTTATAATTTGGATAGTTGTTGAGTGGCATCTGCTCGAACATGTGATGCGTCAGTTCAGTTACCAATAACATTTCCCTTTGGAGGTGGCAGATCCAAACTTTAGGAGGATTGATGTTTGAGGACGAGCATCGACATATTGGTTTGCTGAGTAGTTCTTATACAGACGTAGGCCTCGTTTGGTTCGAGGAGAGTTTTTTGTCCAACACAAATTTCAACTATAAAAATCACCTTTATTTCACATCTAATACAAATACGAATATCAGAATTAAAAGTATTTCACATTTTACATATTTTCTAATGGTAAAATAAATTTCTCTTCCATTAAATTTAAAAAATAATTTTTTTTTCATGTTTAAAAAAAAAGCTCGAACCAAACGAGGCCTAAGGAGAGGACGTTTGGACTTTATTCAGCAGCCTCAGATAGTGAGGACGATGCTGATGCATTGAGACTGTACATGGATTAGTACAGATCTTGAACACGCCTTTCACTTGCATTCGCTGAAGTGGAGGCGCCTATTTCATATTTTCCTTCAGAACCTATTATCAGAGGATTTGTGAGCTCTGTAGTTTTTATTATATATTTCACTTTTATTATAGTAATTAATCTTATAATTTTTTTCTGTGTTAGGATGAAATCACATGCGTTGCATATTTACTATTTAATGCTGAGAGATATATGGAGGGTAGCAGCCTAAGCATATGGATGGACTCTCGGGATCAAGTATTATTATTATGTGATCAGTTTCGCTCACAGCTTAACTTCCCTCTAGCGATAAGGCATACTCGTGTTCCGACTGAGATCTACACTCCGCAGGAGTAGAAACTGTTCACTTTAGGAGGGCTTGTCAGGCATTCGCCTTTTGATCTTATAGTTCATACATCATATTACGACCCAAGCAATTCGAGTGCTTATTGCTATTGTGATCTTCATCAGACACAGTTTGATGTTGATCCTTCGGCTTTGCCGATCGACCAAGATCAGGGACAAGAAGACTTCGTCGATGATGATGATGGTGGTGCGCATGCACTGCAATGCGACGACGTCGAGCCTCAGATCTGTACACACCTGGGAGTGATATCATACTGCATAGGAGAGGAAGACAGAGATAATGTATATATTTTATATAATATTGTATATTTTCAACCATATTGAAAATAAGCCCCTTCAAAAAATTTGTTGTAGTGCATCGTTGTATGTATTTATTCTATTTCATTTATATTTTACATTTTTCATCAAATTCTGTTGTATTTTTGAAATATGTCTAGATATAAGCATCAATGCTCAAGCTCAAAAGAGCAGGTGAATGTAACAAATACAGAAAAATAATTTAAAGATGGTGTAACAATATAACAAATCTATAATATGAATAAAAACAAACGACGTATATTTACATTTTTTGTATACTGATTCTACATTTTGAGATTTTCAGCCTACTAAAAAACCATAGAATAAAAAATTTACAATTAAAGATTGGAATGGAATATGTACCTATTTTATTTCTAAATTTAAAGGAAATATTTTGATGAAAAAATATAATTTCAATATGAATACTTATTACATACTAAATTATAAAAAAAAAATGATTTTTATTTAATGATGTGAGTTAACGGCACAGAAAGATACTCTATTTTTTTTAATAAAGCTTAATTTATTAATTAGTTAATTAAAGAGACCAAAATTAAAAAAATCATCAAACAAACACACCTCTGGCAATTAATCCTAAGCATTTTCTAAGTTATCATAATTACAAATTTAACGTTAGAACGCACCTCTTAAAATTAATATAAAATCATATTTTGTCTGATATTATCTCATTTTCACAATATATATAGAAGTTGTCAACTCACAGTCACAAACAATCAGGGAATAATAACATGGGTGACAATTTTTTGTAAAAATAAAAACCGACATTTTATTGAATATAAAATTGACTTAAAGTTAACTTGCTTCCAAAAATTAATTTAACACGATATAAGTACAAATATAAATATATATATATTTAACATATTAACATATAACTAAGAAATTGTTATATTGAACTATACTATAATATTTTTTATATAAAAATGATATTGAAAATATATATAATATATAATATTACATTTTAATATATTTAATAAACATAATTGATATTTTGATACCAAAATATGGTTTATAATTAAACTCAATTTAACTCGAAATCAAAAGAAATTTGATAGACTCGAAATCAAAAATTTCAATTTCAAATTGAGCATGGTTTGTACGAAATTAACTCAAAGCCACCTATACATACAAGATAGTCAACCATTCATTTTTCAATATTTTATTTTACAATATGCAAGATGCAAATACTAAGAACAGCATAAACAGGACTATGTGAATGATACAAAATAAAATTAAAGCATAATTACACTCAAATTCATGAGTTTAGCATTTAATAATGTACAGGTCCATATTTTTAAAATTTAACATCGAGGTCTCTGAGTTTTAATAAATTATGATATGGGTTTTTTTTTTTATTTTTTTATTATTAAAATTTTTTAAAATTACCGTTTTACCCTCTGCCCCTCTCTCTCTCCTCCCGATACCCAGGTCCACTGGCGGCTAGGGTAAAACGATAATTTAAAAAATAATAATAATAAAAAAAATAAAAAAGACCCATGTGATAAATTTATTAAAACTTAAGGACCCCAATGTCATAATTTTAAAAATATGAATCTGTGTGTAATTAAGCGTTAAACTCAAGGACCAGGGTGCAATTATCCTAAAATTAATTATTATATTTGAATGTTTGAGAAAAATGATATAAATTAATTATTATTTTAGTGTATATACAATATGTGAAATAAAGTTAATTTTTTATTTTAATTTATATGTATGAATGTAAAATATAATTAATTTTTAATATTAAATTTTATAGATAATGTGGCATGCCAACTTAAAATTAACTAAGGGGACGTTTGGTTCAATGTTATCTTGATGTTATGTTATGTTATTTAGAAAAGACAATTGTTTGGTGTAATGACATCTAGATGTCATGACATTTAGATTACATAACATAATATTAAGATAACAACGAACCAAACGCCTGCTAAGTTAATTTTAAATCGACAAAACAAATAGGGCCTAAAAGTTTCTAAAAAGCTAAGCATGTGCTCGTGATGTCCCAAGAAAGATATTTCATGTGGCAGTATACTAAAAGAAATGATGTTTTAGGAGAAATACCATATCACCAGTTCAAGGAGTTCCTTCTGCTCGTGAAGCAGATTCTAAAGCTTCCATGTTGTTGAACTGGCACTTGGGGCATGTGAATCTCCTCTGAAGCTCCTTTGCCAGAGCACTGTAGGTTTTCTCCAGTTCACTAATCCAACTGTTGGAGGTTAAGGAAATAAATGGCTAGAGATTCAGTCTCACATATAATACTGAGATCTATCTTATTTACTTATTAATTGCCAAGTTCTTATTATTTATATTTTTACTTCATTCATCATGTATTTCAACAAACATAGAGAATGTGTATTCTACTGAATAACATAAAAAATGGTCGAACAGTTATTCGAATCACTTTAGTGCGTGCGGATGTAAATACTGTAAAACAAGGATTTAATGTATGAATAAAATGTGGAAAAATGAATAAATCTTTGTTTCATCATGAAAACACAAAACTAAGATAGAGCAGTACAGAAAAGGATATCCTGAGAGATCTTTCAGCTGATCCGATTTGAGAATGACTGACTCCATGACAGCAACTTTCTTTTTCAGACTAGCGAACTGATCATGATGAACCTGTGATTGTGATGGCGTGATGATTTTGATGAGAATCTTTCATTTATGATGAAGTATTTTAGAAGTGTTTAGGTGGCCATAAAAGCGACATTTGAAAAACCGAATCAAATATAGTCAATATGTTGATTGAAGCCATTACTGCTTCCAAAATGATATTAGACGTATTTAAGAAAATGGTTTGAGTAGATCTATCAAAACAGATGAATACACCTTGTATGAGTTCAGTTGACCCGATTTTCACTCCATTAATTTGGTTGGGTTGTCCCCTCAATATGAGAATTTCCTGAATTCAACTCCCTAAAGTAAAATTCTGTTGCTAAAGAGGTCAAAGAAGCCAACAATTTTTGGAACTAGGAAAGGAGAAAAAGAAAGTAAATCTGCACTGACATTTAAATTTTCTACAAATATATCTCAATCTCTGCTTTCAAATTTTTAAACAAATTGGCATAATTCATTAACTTTGTTGGGATCAAGCTGCCTAATCTTGTTTCTAAACCATTTTAGGTTTGAGGGATACGGAAATTTTCATCTAAATTTCTACCTAAGATCACTTGATTGAATTGGAATCCATACAAACAAAAAGATTTAGTATTCTAACTCAGGTAAATACGTTCCAATAAAAGCAAAAGGTAGACTAACCCCATCCGCATGTTGGAGTGCCTTTTGGTAATCTCCCTCAAAGCGTCGTTCTTCATTGTTCATGGATGAAAGCTCATCCTCCATATCCTTTAAACCATTTTCATTTTGCATATTCTTTCCCATGTTGATGTTTTGCATATCACTTTCTGCACAGATACGATATCTCAGTCATTAGACAACTATATTATCAGTCTCGCTATTATATGTATTGTATACATTAAATAAAAATATGATCACTGCATTTGAATATGACATCAATGCATTTCATATAGAGATTTAAGATGAACACAAATAGTCTTGCCCTTATGTGATGGTGAATGAGGATGCCCCATTTTCAGAGCGTGGTAAGTCTCCTCATGAAATTTCCTGCAGTTCACATAGCATCAAAAATTTTGACCGGTGTAAATTGTATAAACTTGTCTAATTAAAACCGTGATCATATCACAGGAAAATTCATAAAGGTCTTCTGTAAAAGCAAATCACACTGTTTCTTTTAATTTTAACTTCAGGTATTAGGATCTAAGGTTTCAAATTCAAAGAGAGGTGTCAGAATAGATACCGCTCACTATAATCATAAGCCATGATTAAGAACAAGTGGAACATAAGATATGTGCGTTTCATCAGATATTCAACTATATCAACATCCGCACTATATATTTATTTGATGGTGTGGATCACAATCAAATTACAACCTTTTAATCTAGTGGATTGGACAGCAAGCGGTTAACAAGAATATCCATCTCTCAGCAATTACAAACTGCTTATCAATATTTTGGTTTGCATTGAAAAACTCAAAGGCATCTTAGCCATCTACATAGTACCATCAAAGACCATCTAGATTATCGTAATGCCAAGCCAGACCAAGCCCGACAGACGGACCAATTTCCACAGTCCAAACTCATTACGGTTTGTTCCCCCATTCCTATCGTTTTAGCTCTCTCAACCTCAGGAAGAACTAAACGATTCGAGATTGTGCACTGTTTCCGACTCCTTCATACTAGTGGGACCAAGCCAGTTGTTTCCACGGTAGTATTTGTTCCCCCGTTTCTATGGTTCCAGCTATCAACCGCAGGAAGGACCAAACGATCCAAGATTGTGCACTATTTCCAGTTTCTCCGTACTAGTGGGACCCAACCAGCTGTTTCTACGGTGGTATGACCACTACTTCTGTTCCAGCCGCTTCGCGATGCCTCTTTATCCATTTCACCCCTCCTATATTTTGGATAGTTGGCAAGCAATAATAGCACTATGTAAGCTTTGCCTGCCTTCTAGGACAAGGGCCGCATGAACCATACAAGGTAAGGATGCTGCTAACTCTGTCATGTCGACCGACCAGCCCTTTCTCTGCCGCCATGGGCTGGCGGGTTGGCGACTTCATTGAACATGTACATCAGGACTCTAGGTGGCACGATCTAGACCTCTATGGGTTCCAACTCATACCATGCAACGCAAATTGAAGAAAGGATTCTCCCTCGAACCTCCTACTACAATTATAAATGCTGGGACTTTAGCTTGTCAGAGGAATCTTTTTGACTAATGAAGACTTCTATTGCTCACTCCCTACTTTTCCTTGTACTCAACCAGTAGGGGTTGTTCTTAGTGGATTGGGACAAGCTTGGTTGGCGGATGATGGAGGATTTCTTTGAATTACCTAAACATTTGTGTACTTTACATTCCTACAGCCTCCCCCCTTTTTTCCTTCATCCTTTTGCTCATGGTCTCTCCATTTACCTCATGTTGCTTACGGACAGTCTGTGCACCACCTAAAAGTAGAGCTCTCCTTTTTTCTACGTTAACATGTTTGGTACTTTCATTGAGACTTGCCAGCATGGTTGACAAAGCTCGAAGTCTCACTAACCTCCCCAGGCCCTCTCAAAAAGGGAAAGCTATCGTTGATGAGGCTTCCAGCTCCAGCAATCGCATCACCACAACAACCTCCACTGCTTCGCACATGTAGATGAAGGAGAGGAGTGCCTCCCTGGCACAACTTACTAAAGAGTTTAGCGAGAAATTAAACGACATCAGACAACGGTACTCCACCTATGATAAGGAATTTTATGCTATGGTTCAGGCTCTTATACATTTGAGGCATTATCTCCTACCCTAGGAATTCATTCTCTACTCTGATCATGAAGCTTTGAGATACCTGAACTCACAAAAGAAATTCAACCCAAAACATGCTAAGTGGGTTGAATTTCTTCAGAAGTACACTTTTGTACTTAGGCATAAACCTGGAGTAGAGAATAAAGTGGATGATGCTTTGAGTCGACGTGTCTCCTTGTTGACTATGATGAGCATCGAGGTTGTCGGGTTCGATAAGCTCAAGGAGACTTACGCTGATTGCCCCGATTTTGGAGCTATCTACACGATAGTAAGTTTTGGTCCGACTAGTGAGTATCCAGATTACCTCATGCACGATGGTTACCTTTTTCGTGATCGACGCTTATGTTTGCCCGAGACTTTTGTAAGAGATTTTATGATCTGGGAGCTCCATGCTGGTGGTCTCGCTGGTCAGTTTGGGCGAAACAAGACCATCGAAGCAGTTGAGAGTCAGTTTTATTGGCCGAGTCTGAAGAAGGACATAGCTGGAATTGTCGCACAGTGCTGAACTTGTGCAGTTATGAAACAGTAGAAGCAGAACATAGGGTTATATACGCCATTACCTGTTCCCGATAAACTTTGGCAGGACCTGAGTATCGACTTCATTTTAGGCCTGCCTCGGACTGTTGCACGACATGATTCTATTTGTGCTGTTGTGGATAGGTTCTCAAATATGGCGCACTTCCTTCCTTGTTCGAAGACTTCAGATGCTTCTAGGATAGCCCGCCTCTTCTTCGACGGAGTTGTTCGCTTGCATGGGCTGCCTAAAAGTATGGTTTCGGATAGGGATGTGAAGTTTATGAGCTATTTTTGGAAGACTTTTTGGCACCTCTTAGGGACTAAGTTAAAATTCTCAACCGCTTATCATTCTCAAACTGATGGCTAAACCGAAGTGGTCAATAGGAGCCTAGGAAACTTTCTTAGGTGTCTGGCAGGAGAGAATGGTAGGAATTGGGATTTGATCATACTTAAGGTTGAGTTTGCATATAATAATTCTATCAATAGGTCCATAAGCATGAGTCCATTTGAGATCGTACATGATTATAAGCCTAGGACCCTCACAGACCTTATTCCCCTACCACTACATCATAGAGTTTCTGAGTCTGCACAATCATTTGTTGAGCATATTAGACATTTGCATCAAGAGATCAGTAAAAAAATAAGTCTTAGCAATGAGGCTTATAAAAAATTAGCAGATGCTCATAAAAGATTATAGGAATTTACTGAGAGTGATTATGTGATGATTCGAGTTAGACCCAAGCGATTCTGTTCAAAAGTCGTTAAAAAGTTACAAGCTCGTGGGGCAGGTCCATTTAAAATATTAAAGAAACTTGGGTCAAACGCATATGTGGTTGATTCACCATCAGATTTTGGGATTCATACTACATTCAATATTTCAGATCTGATGACTTACAAAGAACTAACAGCAATATCCAGTAATTATTTTGAGCCTTCTACCCCATTAAGAGAGAACTCACCCCTGAGTGTTCACTTTCAGGGCTCTCCACAAAAAAAGAGTAAATTGAGCAGATTCTTGATGATCAGATAATCTCAACTAGAAATCAAAGTTATCAGAGATATTTGGTTAGATGGAAGGCCTGCCAACATCGGAGGATTCTTAGATTACTAGAGATGAATTACAGCGACTCGATCCAGACTTGTTAGAGAGGTATTGCAGTAAAGTCGACCCTTACTCGACGGGGTCGAGTTCTTCGCACCCAGGGAGAATTGGTGGGGACACAATGCCATCGGACCATCGATCCATCCCAAAGAGGGCTCATACTCGGCGCTTGAGATCTCAGCAAGTCGCGTCAATCTGGATGGAGGACTGAGGGCTGCAGATTTGGCAGCAGACATGATTGGTGGTTGATTCCTTCTAAATTTAGTTATTTGCATTTGGCATTTGTAATCAGTTTTTATTCAGCATTTATTTCTGTATTTATTTTTGCAATTGTAATAAGCCTATATAAAGGCATAGACTAGTGTTGTTTTCTTCTTAATCCTGTAATAAAATTTTATGAGTTTGATCATTGTGTGTTATATCCCGGTGAAGGAAAATGTTGGGACCATAGATGAAAATCTCTAAATACCTTAAGGAACTTAAGGTATTTCCCCAACTTTTCTTGCCATTTAAACCACGACCTCACCTCAATAAAATCTAGGTCCACTTTGTAACCTTCTAAGCCCAGAAATCCAGTTTCCCGTCTTCAGTCGGTTCGGAGGTCTTGCGCCGTCCTGCAATCTCCATCTGCACCTGCCTGCATGTCCCGCGCCCACTGTCGTCGCCTCCGGCAGCTCTCCGGCCATTAGCGAGGGCAACAATCCCCCCTATAAGCTCCGCTCGCACCGCCGCCAACACCTGCAGCCTTCCACAACATTGTGCACGTCGTTTGGTCTTCTGCAATCTCGTGCACGACCAGTTACTGCTCACGTTCTAGCACCCCTTCATCATCCGAGACATCGAACTCGATCTCGCCGGTTCGACCTCTTCAACATTGTTCACGACGTTTGCTTCTGCAACGTCGTGTACGACCATTCACTGTTCGCACTCCAGCACAGCCATCGTTCAAGACCTTGGACATCGATCCCGTTGTTTCGACTTTCTACTGCACATCGTGCACGATGTTTAGCAGCAACATCGAGCACGACTAGTCATTGCTCGCGCCCCAGCACGCAGAAAACCAAGGCCTCGGACTTCGATCCCGCTGGTCTAGCCGCCCAAACATCGTTCACGATGTATCAACAATTCAGTCTTGAGACATGGAATCCCCTCTCAATGTAAGCCCAAACATCGATTGAATACTTTGAAAATCCTGAGGTCTTGTTGTGGTGTTTGTCATTGGGACTGTTTGATTTGCTCACCTGTGTGAACCTGGAATCATATTGTGTGATAAATTGCTCTTAAGTATTTTATTTGTGAGCATGCCTATACTACTGAGTAACCCCGGTTCTGACTTGTTGAGATAGAGTTGGCTAAAATTATTTGATAAACTTATTAGATAACATTTGAACTTGATTTTAAATATTTAAAATCGATTTACCTCTCGAATTTTAGTTTCTTAGTTGTTACATAATCATCATCAGGAATATTCCTGAATAATTTTATGTTCATCTGTTGAATTTAGTGTTGATCTCTATTTAGGACTGCATCTTGCATATTGTTCCGCATCATCAAGTTTTCTTATAAGTCTTTTGACAGCATAAATGCATCATATATACTGAGTGATGTTAGGTAAATTTCTAAGATATGCTAAAACATTATAGTTCACTTCTTTACCAGCATTTTCTTTTTCTTGAAATTGTGAGGAACACATCCTCTTATTCACTGTGATTTTCTTTTCATTCGCTTGCTGGTGAGCGGCTTTATTCAAAGTGATTGGCCTGGTTATCATATTTTCTTCAGCTCTTTCTTTCAGTTGTTTAACCTTGTAGCTAGGCCTATCAACGGATTAGATCCAGATCGCATTGATCCTGACCCGGATCCGATTCTGATATATCCGGATCGGATTAAAAATCAGATCGGATCGAGGTCAACCTAGATCCGTTCCATGACCCGCCATGGTTCGGATTTTCGGGTCGATCCAGAACTTTTTTTACATAATTTAACACTATTTTTTTTAATGATTACAACTATTGGTTGTATATATATTCTTACATCTTTAAATGAAATTTTGATCACTAAAATTTACAATATTAATCTACTATAATAGAAAATATAAGGATAATATATAAACATTTAAAGATCATATCACTGATATCAATATTACAATACAATATTACAAAACATAGAAATAACAGTATGAATGAAAATATTATACAAAAAATAAAGCACAATTCTGTTAAAGCTAGCAATAAACATTTCATCTCAACGATAAAAAATATTTGTAGCTATTAATCCCACTTCACAATGCAAGAACTTCCTGGTTACTGCACTTAAAATAACTTGCAATAGCTTTTTTAATAATTATAGGCCTCAGTCACATTTCGAAACCTTCATAAAATAAAATAATAATTAACATATATAATTAAATAATAAGTATATAAATACGTCAAATAATTTTATACTTATAAATTTCGGGTCAGATTTTTTCTGGGTCGGATCAACATCGACCCGGTAATACTTAAACGGAGCGGGTCAGTTTTTCAGATTAATAGTGCGGGTCAAAAATTTATTTCATTTCATAAGATAATCGGTTCGCATCGCGGATCGGATAAGAACAAGATCCGACCCATTTACAGGCCTACTTATAGCATATTGGATGTGAATCTTCATTGCTGGATGAATTCTCAAGTATTTCTTCTGAAGAGGTAGATTCGGTATTACTTCCCAACCTAATTTCTCGAGGTTGGGTCCCGTTTTTCAGGAACAATTGACGACAAATCTTATCTAATTTTGACTTTGATGAAGGCTTCTTTTCATTTTTGAGGGTGATTATGGCACGATTCTTAGGTTTGCTTCTTTCCCTTTTATTATATGACAGGAATCAACTTCCTTCGTGCCACAGTTACTCGTAGGCAGCTTGGATTTCTTAATAGCAATTAGGTTGTTCATATAATCTGCCAAATGAATGACAGTTCTACATGCTTTTATCTTAGCCATTTCTTTTTCCTGTGCATTGTTTCGACATGTTAACTGGTCTTTGCTTTTACTGTTTATCTTATCTTCCTTTGGCCTGATAATCATATCTTGTCGTATTGGGGTTGCCTGTTGTTGTCTGACGGCTTTTTTGCTTGCAGCAGGGGTTCTTTGAGCTTACTTTTTTGGCATTGGTTTCCCTTAATTGCTTTATCAACTTATGGGTCTTCTTCGAGACGACCACGTCCCATTCTTCTTCTGATTCTCTCTTCTTATGAGAGATTGTATTTATATTAACAGTCTCCTTTGACGGGCAAACCAATACTTTATTCGATAACGTATATTCCCCATTCTGATATTGCTTTTCAAGCCAGCCTTTGAAAACAAAACAGTCTTCAATGGAATGGTTAATGCATCTATGATATGTACAATAGCTTTGGATAATTTATTTTGCTAAATTCTTCTAGCCTTTTTGGTTTTGGCAATTTTAAGTCCGCCTTTAATGCTTGAAAGAACTTCTTGACACAGTCTTTTCTGGAGTACATCTTATTTTTCATATCTTTTAAGGATTGCTTCTTTCCTTCATAAATTTGTCTGGCAGATGGGGGACTACTATGTAGGGAAGAAGTTTTAATTGTGTATTCCTTTTCTCTTTGTCCATCGCATAAGCTGCATGTTTTCCTGTTTCATGTGCTTTTTGTCTTTTAGTTTGTTCATAGCTAACTTCATGTTTCTGTGAATTAATTTGTTTATAAGTAACAATCTTGTCAAGCAACTCTTAGAACGTGATTGGTGTTGTTTGCACAAATATTACCATAGCAGGCTCTAACTTGGCTATGACTAATTCGACACTTGCTCTTCTAAGGGCGGTTTATTGCACTTCAGGCTGGTCACGAATTTAGTTACTATCTCGTCCTTATTTTATTGTTCTCTGGAGAGATCTGCCAGCATCACAATCTCCCTAGTATTGGCAACCTTCTGACAAACGGATTTTCTAACTCTGCAAAGGTTATTATCAAACCATTAAGAATCCTGAATACCATTCAAATGCTAATCCTGATATGCTACTGACAAATTGTCTTAGCAAATAAATATCATTGTCGTTGTTATCATAGCACGCTACTCTAAACTGGGCTGTGTTGTTGTGGATTTCCGTTTCTATCCAACACATTGAATTTGGAGACGCTATACCATGTGAGCATCTTATATTATCATATTTGATCGGGTAAGGCCTCCCTTTCTTCACTATCACGTCTTGCTTTTCTGATGCCACAAGAGTATTTACTATCCTTTCAATTTGTGTCTATAAGCTTTCTATATTAACAGGTCACTCATTCATCTCTCTTGCCTGGGTATTTTGATACTACTTGAAGATGACCCTATGTTCGATTTACCAGTGACGGGATTATTATTCCTTTCATTGGGAATGGGAGAGTTCCCTGAGGATGGGATTTCTATTACCCGAGATTGCGCGTTGATAATTTCTTCAAGATGTGAGCATAATTGTTTCATCATAAGTTCCATTTGCTCCATACGATCATCCAATACTTTAAGCTCACTTTTCTGTACTTGAGTTTGTTTTTCCAATTGTTGGCGAAATGGGGATTAAAGTCACTTCCTCTTCTGCTTCGATATTGCCTTCTTCATGCACGATCTGTTCATTATTCCCTTCGAGATAAGTTGGTTCCTGTGGTGGTGATGCAGCCTTTTTGCCCTTGCCCCTACAACACACATCGTATAAATTTTATGATTTGGGTACAATTGTGAGAGTATTTCTTTAGGACTTTGAAATTTCAATTCATCTGGGCTTCTTTGCTTTTCCTGTTTTTCAGCTCCTTTCTTTACCCAAAAGAGCCTTTCTATTTCAGCTTCATTCATAATTTTATCTTTTAAAAGATTTTTATTTTTCTTTTATTGAGATTGGCTTACTTCGTTCGAGGACCTTTCATGATTATTCACTCTGCCAAGATTGTTTCAAAGTGAATGATGTTTACCCTTATTCTTATCTATTTTTTGGGGCCTTCCATATCCAAATCTATTGATATGGTGTTCACCGTTATGTTCGTTATCATAATGAAATTTTCTTTTATTGATAAATTGACGATGTAAAGATGGTCATTTAGAAATGATAAGGCACGTTGAGATTTAGTTTGATTTACCGCACGAACTGAACAACCTTTTACAATATGTGAAAAAGATGAATTTTTAGAATATATTATTCAGTATTTACAACCACAATATAACCGATTTCTAGGCATACACTTAAAAAAATTTTATGTTAATGCACAAAGAATATTGAAAATCTCTTATTGAACACTTCAATAACATTACGTGTTGGATTAGTTTAACATCTGATATATGGACTACCATAAATGGCGCGAATTAACTAGTTGTTACTTGTCATTGGATCGATGGACAATGGAGAATGCAAAAACGCATATTATCTTTAGATGTATTAGATGAAGCACATAAAAACTCTACTATTTTTACTTATATTCGCAATGTTTGTAAAATTTATGAAACAGAAAATAAATTTTTTTCTATTATTTCAGATAATACTTCGAATAATAATTCTGTAATTAATTTTTCATAGCAACTTCTAAAACCTCCGCTTTATAGTTCTCTTTTTTATGTTAGGTGTGCATGTTACATTATAAATTTATGTGTTTCTAGTGCTTTTAATTTCGAACATTTGATTATTAATAAATTTAAGCATGTTGAAAAATATATACGTTGAAATACAAATGTTAGGCGTGAATGGAGACATGTTTGTGTAAGTGCAGAAAAAAATTGTATAAAATTTTCATTATCTATTAAAAATATAGATAAGAATTTCGTAACTGATAGAGAGCAATGGAAACAAATGATTCATGTAGCCTACCCCACCTAGTGGGATTAAGGCTTGGTTGTTGTTGTATTAAAAATAGATGAAATTCACTTTATCGTTTATCCGAATCGCTCTTACCATATAAAGATTTACTTACTGCTTTTTTACAATTCGTATACACTTAACTATCTTTCAACTGTGTTCTTATGATTAAATTTTTTTGAAATTTTTTTTTGAGTTATTATCAATTTTTAAGGAGTCTACTGAAAGTTTTTCAAATTGCTTTATTCGACTTCGCCTATTTTTTTACTTTACATTTTTCAAATATTTAAAAAAATTTTAGAGTTTAGATCAGATCTAATTCTTGAAATTTTTATTGCTGACATGAAACTAAAATTTAAGAAATATTGGGAAAAAATTTCACTTTATAATGAATAACTGCTATGATTGATCCTCGCCAAGGGACAAAAGCTATTGAAACTTTTTACGCGGAATATTCTAATTTCTTAGGTCTTAGACGTAAATGGACACGTGTCTATAAGTGCAACAAAACATTGCATAAAAGTTTCAATACCTGTTGAAACTAAATGAAATTCACTTCATCGTTTATTCGAATCGCTTTTACCATATAAAGATTTATTTACTGATTTTTACAATTCGTATACACTTAACCATGAAGTTCAACTATGTTCTTATGATTAAATTTTTTTGAAAAAACTTTTCAAGTTATTATCAATTTTTTAAGGAGTCTATTGAAAGTTTTCAGGTTGTTATTATCTGACTTCGCCTATTTTTTACATTATATTTTTCAAATATTTCAAAATTTTTTAGAGTTTATATTAGATCTAATTCTTGAAACTTTTATTGCTGATAAGGAACTAAAATTTAAGAAATATTAGGAAAAAATTTCACTTTCATATTCAATAGCTGCTATGCTTAGTCCCCGCCAAGGGACCGAAGCTATTGAAACTTTTTACGCAGAATATTTTGATTTCTTGGAAAGTAATACTGAAGATGAAAAAATATCAGTTTTTACAACTCTCCAAGATTTGTTTTCTCTTTATTACAGTGAGCAGATTGTGAGTAGAAGTGTGCAACGTGTAGAGATAAAAGCAGGAACACAAAAACTGCCTAGCATTTTTTATGTTCTTAGGTCGGCAGCACGAAGAGATCTCTTGCTTTTGACAAGGAAAATCAGCTGCTGGCGAACAATCTACAACACAAAGTAAAGCACTCGCAAATTTGAACAAGTTACAGTTTTACTTACACCTCGGGGAGAAATTTGACAATGATATAGCTTATTAGAGTATTGAAAAAGCTCACCAAAATAACATCCCATTCCATTTGCTTTGGCACGAGCTAGCAGCCCAAGTATCAACTATAGTTTCTGAATCAACCTTTTCCACCATAGGAAGAATAATAGAAGACTACAGAAGTAGTATGTCTGTGGCAACCCTTTACATGCTTGCTTGTTTACAGGATTAGTTTGCTGTCGAGTCACGAAATCACCAGTACAATTTCATAGACGAATTCAAGGATAATAGTTCAGAAGAAGAAGAGCGTTGAATCCTTATCAATTTTGATGAAAATAAACATGTTAATAATATACTCGATTAATTTTTTAATTATTAGTATATATTGTATTTAAGCTTTTCAGGTTCAAAGAAGGTTGATTGTCAACATAATTTTGATTTAAGATTGATGAAAATGAATAAAAAATAAAGAGAAATGAAGTCGTTAAAAATTGCTAAGAAAAAGAGAATCAAGCCGGAAAGTTAACTTTAAAGACGCATTCGCTATAAAATTTTAAATCATCACGTAAGTGCAAGAAATTTAAAGCTCGTTTATCTAGAGAAAATCAAAATAAACATAATTAAATTTATTTGTGATTTTCTTGATTTTTATATATTTTTATTTATTTTTCGAATGAATTGAAATTTTCGAAAAATTTTAAATTACACAAGTAAATTTTTCGATGATGTGTTTTTTTTATCTTCAAAGATTTAAACTTTTTGATTAAATTTAAATTGACTAATAATTTTACACTTTAACGTATCTCTTCAACTTGAAACCATGAAATCTATTTTTAAAAAATATATATACCAATAATAATAAATAAATAAATAAATAGAATTAAAAATAAAAATAAATTAATTGAGTTTTATGATATTTATTTTTAATAAATTTTGGATGCTTTCAACTCGTTCAAAACTCGATATTTTGAATTACTCGATATTTTGAATTCCACTAATATTTTTTAATTCCCACTTCCTTTTATTGCTCCTTAAAATCAACCATAAATTATGTTAAGTAGCTGATTTGTCTCCAATTAATTTATAAAAACTTGTAACACCTAAATTACCAAATTACCCCCTCATTTCATCTATAAATAAGGAGAATTTTCGGTTAATACCTCTCTTTAGCCAACTGAATCTTCAAGCTCTCTAACTCTTTAGCTGAAAAATTCTCTCCCAAAGCTCAAAATTTTTGTTCACAACATCGGGAGTCGATTCTAGAGAGTTCTTGGATCATCGGAGGTATTTTTATTCGGGTATTTTCTATTTTCTCTCCGAATCAATTTTTCTTAAAGATTCACGAATTTTTGTACTACTCATTTGAGTTCTAAATAATTTGAAATTTTTACTACACCTTTCTGGGAGCCTTTATTCTATCTAAAACTTTTCTTGGAAGTTTTTGGTGAACAAATTTCTATCTAGAATTTTATATTTGTTTCTTTGTTTTTTAATTTTTATAAATCGTATAAAATTCAAAAAATTTCTAAAATTTTTATAGTAGATTACTTAGACAAGACTTCATCTACAGAAAAACTTTTTAGGTGTTTTTACCAAGTACTATTTTCTAGAAAATTATTTGAAGCATCTGTTTACTCGATTTTATATCGTATTGAAATATTTTATCGAGTTTTATCTCTCTTTTTTTTTTCCCTTGATCCTTACATTTCAAAGAATATTGAAAAAAATAATACTAAGGTTTTCTTCGGAAAGTTGAGCTGGCTTCTTTGCACATAGAGTTTTTATAAAATTTTAAATTAAGATATTTATTTTATGTACGACCCATAATTTGCATTCTTATTTTTTTTTCTTTGTCTCCCTGAGCGGAGAGGGGGTTTTCTTACTTGTCCCTAAGTAAAAAGAGAGGTGAGGTTGTTCTTTTCCCCCAGTGAAAAGGATCAAGTGATTGGTTTGTGCCTTTGGACCGAAAAGGCATAGGTTTCCTCCCTGTACTAGGGCTTGAACTTGGCTATAACAAGCTTAGAATAGTGGAACCCCGAAGAAGGAACAAAGGGAGTGGATTAGGCAAGAGAGTAGCCGAACTACTATACATCTTGTGTCATTTTTTTATTTTATTTTCTTTTTTATTTAGAGACCGGTGTATTTGATCGATATTTTTGTTTCAAAAACTCAAAATAAAACTTTAGTGATCAGATTTTGGATATAATAAATTGAAATAATACAAAATACTAAATAACTTAAATTGTTCAAATTTTATGAGATATTTAAAGTTGGCAGGTTAGTTAATTAAAGTTTGAGCCTACTTACCTCCCAAACCTAATTAGCTTAATCAAAAATCCAACATAACTTAATTATAGCAGTGGAACAAAATCGGATTAATACATTAGGTAAATTCAATTTACTTAACAGAAAATGTCTGACGATCAGAAATACTTTGATTTGTCCATCCCACTATAATTAAGTTATACATATTATATAAAATTTAATTTTAACTTAACTATATCAGCGGGACATAGCTGGTTAGTACATCAGATGAATTAAATTCATCTGACAGAGAAAGCCTGACGATCAGAAATTTACTGATTTGTCCATCCCAATATAGTTAAGTTAATCACTAAATTTACATTCTGTAAGTTTACTTACTGCACCTAACTTACTAACATTTATTTTTCTGTACTACTAACATTTACTTACTGCAATACTAACTTTTACATTCTGCACATTTTTTTTATTTTACTAACATTCACTTATTGTAATTTTTTTTTTTATCTTTTAATTTTCTGCAATTTTTTTTAATTAACTTTTTGTGCACAAATATATATATCATTTACATATATACTAATATCTATAAATATATATATATACATATAATATATTATTATTATTATTTAAAAGAAAAAAATACTTATATTCACATACTTCACATCTTATACATTAGCAGATTAAATTTCTATACATATAAATATATATATTTATACTAAGTATAAGTACAGATATATATTATATATAGACATATATATACATATTATTCTTATTCTTTTGCAGGTACTAGCTTAAATTGCTCAATTGCTCTTGCTTCAAAGGCTTACTTAAACACTTTTGCTCAAAAATTAATAATAATAATAATAATAAAAGTCTCATAATATATAACGAAAAAAGTTTTGAAGTACTTTCAATTCGTAGCAATCATAGCGGTGAGTTTGAGAATGAGTGCTTTGAATCTTTTTGCGATGAGTGTGGTATCTCACATAATTTTTCGGCACCTCGAACTCCTCAACAAAATGAGATTGTTGAGAGAAAGAACCGAACTCTTATTGAGATAGCAAGATCCATGCTTCATTAGCGTGGACTTCTAAAGTATTTTTAGGCCGAAGCAGTAAATACGACTTGCTACATAGTAAACTGTGTGATTATTCAATCTATACTTAGGAAGACCTCTTATGAATTATGGAAAGGGCGTAAACCAAATATTTCTCTGTAATTATTTTGTTCTGAATAATGGTAAAAATGATTTGAAAAAATTCGATCCTAAGGCGGATGAAGTCATCCTCTTAGGATATTCTTTAACTAACAAAGTATATCGTATATATAACACAAGAACTATGCTAGTGAAGAATCTATCCATATCCAATATGATGAATCTAACCCAAACTCTCCAAGGAGAGATAATGACCTTATTGAAAGTACATGTTTTGAGAAGCAAAGCATAGAAGATGGAAAAGCATGTGTCAAGAAAGAACCTCATGAAGATGTGCCACCACAGTTAAAATTTAATGGTAAAGATGAAGCTAAGATGAATCTTCTTAAAGAATGAAAATACAAGAAGGCTCATCCACCAGAACAAATCATTGGTTACCTATCGCAAAGGATAAGAACAAGATCATCTTTTCAAAATGAGGTAAATAACTCCGCCTTTATCTCTCAAATCGAGCCAAAGTCATTTGAGGAAGCCGAAAATGATGATTTTTGGATTTTAGCTACGCAAGAAGAGCTTGATCAATTCAAAAGGAATGATGTTTGGGAACTAGTCCCAAGATCCAAGGATCATTCCATCATTGATACAAAATGGGTTTTCCGTAATTAGTTGAATAATTCCGGAACTATTATTCACAATAAAGCCCGATTAGTTACTAAAGGTTTCACTCAAATCGAAGGCATCAATTTTAAGGAAACATTTGCACCTGTTGCACGTTTGAAAGTCATTCGTCTCTTAGTTTCATTTGCTTGCCTTAAAAATTTTAAGTTATTTCAAATGGATGTAAAGAGTGCTTTTCTTAATGGTTTTATTGTCGAAGAAGTGTATGTTGAACAACCTCCTGGTTTTATTGACTTGTGTTTTTCGGATCATGTTTTCAAGCTCAAAAATGCTTTATATGGCTTGAAACAAGCACCCTGTGCTTGGTATGAGAGATTGAGTAAATTCTTTGTAGATAACGGTCTTGTCAAAAGATAAGTTGATACAACACTATTTACAAGAAAATATAATGATAATTTCATAGTAGTGCAAACATATGTTGATGATATCATTTTTTGTGCTACTAATGAATTACTATGTGAAGAATTCTCTAAGTGCATGTCTAGGAAATTTGAAATGAGCATAATGGGAGAACTCAACTTCTTTCTTAGATTGCAAATAAAGTAACTTCTTAAAGGCATATTCATCTGTCAAAGCAAATACGCAAGAGAACTTCTCAAAAAGTTTGGGAAGGATAACCTGAAACAAATTGAAACCCCAATGAGTCCATCTACTAAGCTCGACAAAGATGAGAAAGATAAAAAAATAAATAAAAAATTATATAGAAGTATAATTGGTTCTCTTTTATATCTTACGACTAGTCGCCCTGATATTGTTTTTAGTGTTTGCGTGTGTGCTCGATTTCAATCTAATCCTAAAGAATCTCATTTAGCAACAGTTAAGAGAATTTTAAGATATTTGGTTGACACATACTCACTAAGCTTATGGTATCCCAAAGGCACTACACCAAATCTGATAGGATTTTCTGACGCCAACTTTGTCGGATGCAAGGTTGATCAAAAAAGTACATCAGACACTTGTCAATTGCGACCCGCCTATTCTTTCCAGCGGACCAACCTTCTGGCCCATCCTTGTGCGCAAACGGCGTGCTTGGGAAGCGAACCAACGCGTCTTTTCATTTGTCGCACGCATTTCCCTCTCTTTCCCCCTCCATCTCCTCGCCTTCTCGCTTAACCGAAAACCCTAACTCCTCTCCAGCGCTCCTCCACCATCTTCTTCTTCTCTTCTTTTTTACTTCAATCCTAACCAGCAATGGCTCGAAGCAAAAGGAAAGCTCCGCCTTCTTCCTCTTCCTCCTCTGCGACTGAAGAAGATCAATCATATGAGAAGATGTCGTCTACCGAAGAGGAAGCTGCACTTGAAGAAGAAAAGATTTCAGGGGAGGATGAGACATCAAAAAATGAAGCAATGTCCGCCGGCTGAAATAGTAATACTTTATATGTATGTTTTAAATATTATTGTGATGTAGTTAATGTCATTATGATGTTCAATTAAATGTTATTGTGATGTTCAATATTAAATGTAACATTTTTGAGTTCTAATATTTTTGTGATATTTATCTTCAATGTTAAATGTACCATTGTGTAGCTTTAACATATTGTAATATTATATGTAATATTTTTTAATCATTAAATCGCATAAATGCAACATAAAGATGTGATGGTAATTGAAGCAACATAATATTTTATGAAAGCATCAATTACAACACATATTATGACGACTTTATTAGCTTAAAATGAAAAATCAAAATAATGCCTAGGTTGAGTGAGAGCTAAATCATAAAATAAAAAAAAAATAGATGTACCTCAACTAATGAGTTTGTCATCATCAAAATAGGAAAAATTGTTGAACCCTTATCGATTTTGATGATAACAAATACGTTAACAATATACTCGATTAATTTTTTAATTATTAGTACATATTATATTTAAACTTTTCAAGTTCAAAGAAGGTTGATCGTCAACATGATTTTGACTTAAGATTGATGAAAACGAGCAAAAAATAAAGAGAAATAAAGTCGATAAAGATTACTAAGAAAAGAAGCATTAAGCCGGAAAGTCAACTTCAAAGACGCATTCGTCGTAAAATTTTAGACCATCATGCAAGTGCAAGAAATTTATATCTCATTTATTTGGAGAAAATTAAAATAAACATAATTAAATTTATTTGTGATTTTCTTGATTTTTGTTGTTGTTGTTGTTGTTGTGATTTTCTTGATTTTTATATATTTTTATTTTTTTATTTATTTTTCAGATGAAATGAAATTTTTGAAAAAATTTAGATTACACCAGTAAATTTTTCGATGACGTGTTTTCTTTGATCTTCAAAGATGTAAACTTTTTGATTGAATTTAATTTGACTAATAATTTTACTCTTTAACGTATCTCTTCAACTTGAAACCATGAAATTTATTTTCAAAAAATATATATACTAATAATAATAATAAATAAATAAATAGAATTAAAAATGAAAATAAATTGATTGAATTTTATGACATTTATTTCTAATCAATTTTGGATGCTTTCAACTCGTTCAAAACTCGATATTTTAAATTACTCGATATTTTGAATTCCACTAATATTTTTTAATTCTCACTTTCTTCTCTTGCTCCTTAAAATCAGCCATAAAATATATTAAGTGGCTGGTTTGTCTCCAATTAATTTATAAAATACCATCTATAAATAAGGAAGATTTTGGGTTAATACCTCTCTTTGGCCAACTAAATCTCTAAGCTCTCTAACTCTTTAGCTGAAAAATTCTCTCCCCAAGCTCAAAGATTTTGTTCACAATGTCAGGAATCGACTCTAGGGAGTTTTTGGATCATCGAAGGTGTTTTTATTTGGATATTTTCTATTTTCTCTCTGAATTAATTTTTCTTAAAGGTTCACGAATTTTTGTACTACTCATTTGAGCTCTAAATGATTTGAAATTTTTACTACACCTTTTTGGGAGCTTCTATTCTATCTAAAACTTTTCTTAAATTTTTTTGGTGAACAAATTTCTCTCTAGTTTGGTCCAACTCGTCAATGATAGACGACCTAGTTTGGTCCAAAATTGACCCAAGAAAGACAAAGTTCATCAGTCCATTACCATCCCAATGGGTTGCATACCTATTGAAGACCCATCT
>JAEMOT010003879.1:0-13768 GCA_019297695.1 Apostasia ramifera | reverse complement strand
ATAAGCAGAAGCTGCCGCTGGGACTCGCCGTCAGACATCCCTGAAACTCTCGAGCCGGCAGGAAAACGATTTGAAGAGAAAAGGAGAGATGGGCGAGGAGATTCGGGGGAAGAAAGAGCGGACTGCTTTACGGTCGCAGTTACAAGAATTTGAACTTCGAATTTCGAACTTTATTTATAGGCTTGCTGATTTTGGGCCTGGTAGCTTTAAAGCCCATTGGGCCTATTGGGCTGCATTTCATATGACGGCTACAAAACATGAATTAATTTGTGAAGATATTAGCATGTTACAAAAGTTGTGGATGTTTTTAAGGAAAATTAAAAAATTTCATCAGATTTGTAACTCTCTCTCTCTCTCTCTCTCTCTTTAAATTCCTGCCATGACCATCTTGCATTGAGCAAGAGATATAATTCAAGTCGAAACTGTGTTCCTTCTGGCCAGTGAGTTGCTGGCAAGTGGCATGTAAGATCAAAAAATTTTCCTTACTAGTAATTCCACAATTTAACGTATTTTATCTTTATCCCTAAAATTCACAGCCTTACTTTGAATCAATTAAGCTGCTTTAAGAGAGCATCAGTTCTTGTATAAGAATTTTTTATTATACAAATTTAAGCTGCTTCTCGATTTGGGTTTGTGGAAGGAATTTTTCATTATACAAATCTAATTGTTTAAGATAATCATAAGGAAATCAGAAATACAAAACATGAGCAGCTTTTACGTTAAAAGGCCATTAAAATATTGACAAAAAATATGACATTATTTTAGCAATTTTAAAAGCTGCTTACTGAAGATAATGTTTAATGAAGGAGGAATTGCAGTAAGGGAAAAAGAGAAATGCGATGGGAGAGCTTGAGTAGTGAAACTCCCCCTTTCTTTATTTTAAAGAGTCAAACTATATTCTTGGGGCAAAAGAGTTGAAATGTAAACCTTTTAGATTTTAAAGAAGTTGTTCTAAGGTCTTAGAGCCTATTTTATTCTTATACTATTTTGATTATGCTTTAGATCAAAATAGTTCATTCATTATAAAAAAAATTTAAAAATAATATTAAATTAATTTTCATAACATTATACATAATTTTTAATTTAAAAAATTTATTTTATTTTACAATTTATATTATTTTCAATACACTAATTAATTTTATTTCACATTCTACATAATTTTTAATATAATTAATTAATTTTATTTCTAATCATACACACATATCAGGACCAAAATGGGCCCCTGCCCTGTTTGACATAAGGACCAAAATGATACTAATTTAAAAATAATAATAATAATAGTAAATAATTTTTTTAAATTATTCTACATAAATTCTAATATAAAAAATATTATTTTACTTTACAAACTCAATAATATTTAATAAAAATATTAACTTTATTTTACATCCTAGATCAAAATACTCGATTTGAATATTTTGGTTTAGGATGTGAAATAAAGTTGATATTTTTATTGAAAATTATTAAGTATGTGAAGTGAAATAATATTTTTTTATATTAGAGTTTGTGTAGAATGATTAAATTTTTTTTACTTATTAGTATTATTGTTGTTTTTTAAACTAGTAGTATTTTGGTCCTGATTTTGATCCTCGCGCCAAACAGGGCTAGAGTTAAAACCATTAGCTCATCTTCTGACTTTTTAATTATAGCTTGAAAATGACAGATAAACTAATAGTCTCTGTTTGTTTAGTAGTTTAAAATTAACCTGATTTTATTTTAAACAGATATATCAATCATATATAAAATTTAATATTAAAAATTAATTTTATTTCGCAACTTACACATATTACTAAAATAATAACTAACTTATATAACATCCCTTTTATATCCCAACATAATAACTTATTTTATATCATATCCTTCACATATCCTAACATAATAACTAACTTTATTTCACATTACTCACAACTTTTAATAAAATTATCTTTATTTAAGTTTAATTTTAATCTCGTTAAATCTAAACTTTACAAACAAACAGGTGTTTAATTTAGCTGCCACTTCGATCCTACTGTTATTTTAATTATTGCATTTAAAATATTTTGAGAAATTAATTATTATTATTATGATTTAAATCATGCATTGATGCATGATTTGCATACTTCCTTATTGCGAATTTGATGATGTCATTTATGTGGATTTGTGAATATGTGCGGATAACTTATCTTGGTGTTGTAGGTGCATTTTGCATAAAAGCATATTTCTTCTTAAATTCTTTTTTAAGTCGCAAATCTAAATACTTAAAAGTGATTGAAATAAAATTATTAGACGACATATTAAGGAAAATTAAATTGCCACTTGGTCTAAGACTATTCACCGCATTTTATGGTAATTTAACTTAACTATTAATTACTCATGTTTACCTCTAATAGATTTTTCAAAATCTATCAGGAAGTAAATTTTGAATTATTAATTCCCTTCGAAGGATAGCACACTTTCGAAAAGTTTAATATTTTCGAATGTATGGAGTCATTTGGATACTAAACTGTTACAAGTGAACAGTTGTTCTAAAAAATAGTCCGTCCTCGAGGGAGATGCAAGGTTTGAAATTTACAGCCATTCAAAATTTTGCATACCTTCGAAGGTAGGCAAGTTACTAATATGTTTGAGATTCAAAGAATGTTGAAAAGGGGTGAAACACCTATGATTCAAATGCAAAATATTGTTCACTTTGGCAGTAAAAAACTACATGACTTAAGTAGTTACTAGGAGATCACCCATCCTAGTATTAATCTAGCTCAAACACGCTTAATTACAGAATTTTCATTACTAGCCTTACGATTTTGACACAAAAAATAGCTCTATATATTGAAATTATATTATTTACTTGTACAACTTAGGAATTCTTTTTTCTTTCCATTGTAAGATGTTTATTCATGTGCCTCTTTAACTAAAAGCCTGTAGGAGAGCTAGTTCTTGTCCGGGTGATTTTAATTTAATTATATAGACATCACCTCGACAATCACTCCATTCCCAGAATTCTATTATAAGTCAGTTGTCACTACTACTTGGTATAACTAACTAAAGCAAATGAATACAAGTGTAATTGTCACTACATTCATACATCATTAATCAGTCTCTAAAAGTGCCTAAAAGGTTAAAATAGATCGATATACTATGAAAAAAAATGTGTAATTGCCGGTATTATATTAAAACTCAATCAGATGTCCCTAATAGATCACAAAATATCTAATTTCAACTAAAATACATTAATATAGCAAATATTAGTTGTTTTATCTGAGTATTATGTTGCAATGCCCTGATATAAATAAGATTAAAGTTAAATTGCTTGTATTCAATTCAAATATAATAAAAAGTTATTAAATATTTATATAAGTGCTACTATTTAGTTAAAATAATTTATTATGTAATAAATCATTCTCTAAATGTATGTATTCCCCTTAAATTCAATGTTAATGCAATGAATAGTTGTAAAAAGGTCTCTACTTAAATCAAATACCTTAATATATCATAAATCACGCTCTAAAAGTGTCTAATCGGTTAAAGTTAATCGATATAATGTCAAAAAGATGTATAATTGCCAGTATTATATTAAAACTCAATCAAATGTCCCTAATAAATCGTCAAATATCTATTTTCGGTTAAAATATATTGATATAGTAAATATTTATTATTTAATCTGAGTATTATGTTAAATTGCATTGATATAGGATCAAAGTCAAATTACTTGTATTCTCTCAAATACAATAAAAAATAATTGAATACTCATATAATTACTATTATTCAGTTCAGATAACCTGTTATACAATGAATCGTTCTCTAAATTCTTATGTTCAGCTTAAATTCAACGTTAATGCGATGAGTAATTGTAAAATCATTACTTTTCAAAAAGATTTGTAATTATTGGTACTATATTAAAACTCAATCATATGTCCCTAATAGATCGCCAAATATCTATTTTTGACTAAAATACATCGATATAATAAATATTAGTGATTTAATCAGAGTAGTATGTTAAAATGCCTGAATATAGACAAGATTAAAGTCAAATAACATGTATTCTCTTCAAATTTAATAAAAAATAATTGAATATTTATATAATTGCTAGTACTCAGTTAAAAAACCTAATTATATAATGAATCGTTCTCTAAATACTTGTATTCGGTATGTCATTATAAATACAATGAATAGCAGTAAAAATGCCACAATTTAATTGAACTACACTGATATGTCATAAGCCGGTCTTTAAAAGTATCAAATAAGTTGAAATACATCGATGTACTTTCAAGAAAAGGTGTAATTATCGGTATTATATTAAAACTCTATAATATCTCTCTAATCGAATGTGAAATATCTATTTTCGGCTAAAATAAATCAATATTATAAATATTAGTTCCTTAATCAGAGATTATGTTAAAATGCATTGATATAGATAAGATCAAAGTTAAATTGCCTGTATTTTTTTCAAATATAATAAAAAATAATTGAATATTTGTATAATTGCTAGAATTAAATTAAAATAAATTATTATGTAATTAATCGTTCTCTAAATGCTTGCATTCAACTTGAATTCAACTTAATGCAATGAATAATTGTAAAAATATTATTGTTCAATTCGCATACATTCATACATTATAAGCACTGTCTCTGAAAGTACCTAATAGATTAAAATAGATCAATATACTATCAAAAAGATGTGTAATTACCAGTATTATGTTAAAACTCAATCAGATGTCCCTAATAGATCGTCAAATATCTAATTTCAGCTAAAGTACATTGATATAGCAACTATTAATTGTTTAATCAGAGTATTATATTAAAATACTTTGACATAGACAATATCAAAGCCAAATTGTCTGTATTCTCTTTAAATACAATAAAAACTAATTGAATACTCATATAATTACTAGTATTAAGTTAGAGTGAATTATTACACTATGAATCGTTCTCTAAATGCTTGCACTCCGCTTGAATTCAACATTAATGCAATGAATAGTTATAAAAATATTACTGTTTAGTTCAAATATATTAATACATCATAAATCAGTCTCTAAAAGTGCCTAAAAAGTTAACATAGATCGCTATATTATTAAAAAAATATATAATTATGGTATTATATTTAAACTCAATCAGATGTCTCTAATAGATCACCAAATATCTAGTTTTAGTTAAATACATCGATATAGTAAATATTAATTGTTTAATTAGAGTATTATGTTAAAATACCTTGATATAGACAAGAATAAAGTTAAATTATTTGTATTCTCCTTAAATATAATAAAAAATTATTAAATACTCATATGAGTGCTACAGTTCAGTTAAAATAACTTATTATGCAATGAATCGTTCTCTAAATACTTGTATTTCACTTAAATTCAATGCTTGTATGAAACATTCTCTAAAACTACCAAATAGGTTAAAATAGATTGATATGGTGTCAAAAAGATATGTAATTACCGGTATTATATTAAAACTCAATCATATGTCCCTAATAGATCAACAAATATTAGTTGTTTAATCAGAATATTATGTTAAACTGCCTTTATATAGACAAGATCAAAGTTAAATTGCGTATATTCTCCTCAAATACAATAAAAAATTCTTGAATACTTATATAATTGCTACTATTCAATTAAAATAACTTATTATATAATGAGTCATTCTCTAAAAGCTTGTAGTCCACTAGAATTCATTGTTAATACAATGAATAGTTGTAAAAAAAAATTTATTTAATTCAAATACATTTATATGTCATAAGTCACTCTCTAAAAGAACCTAATAGGTTATAATAGATCGATAAATTATTTAAAAGATGTATAATTACTAGTACTATATAAAAATTCTATCAGATGTCCCTGACAGATCGCCAAATTTTTATTTCTGACTAAAATACATTGATCTAGCAAATATTTATCGTTTAATCTGAGTATTATGCTAAAATACATTGATATAGATAAGAGTAAAGTTAAATTACTTGTATTCTTTTCAAATACAATAAATAATAATTGAATACTCGTATAATTGCTAGTATTCAGTTAAAATAACTTATTATACAATAAATCGTTCTCTAAATTCTTGTGTTCAGCTTGAATTCAAAGTTAATGCGATGAATAGCTGTAAAAAATCGCTATCAATTCAAATACATTGATATATCATAAATCAGTTATTAAAATTGCCTAATAAGTAACAATAGAACGATATACTATCAAACAGATATGTAATTGCTAGTATTATATTAAAACTGATTCATATGTCCCTAATAGATCACCAAATATCTATTTTTGGCTAAAATATATCGATATAGCAAATATTAGTTGTTTAATCAGAGTATTATGTTAAAATATCTTGATATAAATAAGATCAAAGTCAAATTATATATATTTTCTTCAAATACTTGTATAATTACTAGTACTCAGTTAAAAAAACTTATTATGCAATGAACCATTTTCTAAATGCTTATATTTAGCATGAATTCAATATTAATGCAATGAATAGAAGCAAAAGCACCACAATTCAATTAAAATATATTGATATATTATAAATCAGAATCTAAAAGTGTTAAATAAGTTAAAATACATCGTTGTACTATCAAAAAGAGGTGAAATTATCGGTATTATATTAAAACTCAATTATATGTCCCTAATAGAATGCCAAATAAATATTTGCAGATAAAATACTTCGATAATGCAAAAAAAAATTCTTTAATTCTAGTATTGTGTTACAATGCCTTGATAAAGACAAGTTTAAAGTTTAATTGCACGAATTCTTTTTAAATACATTTACAAATCACTGAATATTCTTATAGTTGCGAGTATTCTATCAAAATAACTTAGTATGCAATTAATTATTTCCTAAATGCTTGTATACGGCTTGAATTCAACGTTAATGCACTGAATAACATTAAAAATGCAACAATTTAATTGAAATTTATTGACATATCATAAATCAGTCTCTAAAATTACAAAATAATTTGAAATACATCGATGTACTATCAAGAAAAGGTGAAATTGCTGGTATTATATTAAAACTCTATAATATCTCTCTAATTGATTGCAGAATATCAATTTTGGGCTAAAATATATCGGTACAATAATAATAGTTATTTAATAAGAGTATTATATTAAAATGCTTTGATATAGATAAGATTAAAGTTAAATTGCTTGTATTCTCTTAAAATATAATAAAAAATAATAAAATACTCGAATAATTGCTAGTATTAAGTTAAAATGAATAATTATGTAGTGAATCATCCTGTAAATGCTTACATTCTGCTTGAATTCACCGTTAATGCGATGAATAATTGTAAAAACATTATTGTTCAATTCAAGTATATCGATACGTCATAAATCAATTTCTAAAAATGCCTAATAGGTTAAAATAGATCGATATACTGCCAAAAAGATGTGTAATTGCCGGTATTATATTAAAACTAATTAGATGTTTGTAATAAAACACCAATATCTAATTTCGACTATAATACATTGATACAATAAATATTTGTTATTTAATCAAAGTATTATGTTAAACTGCAACGATATAGATAAGACCAACGTCAAATTGTTTGTATTCTCTTCAAATATAATAAAAAATTATTGAGTACTTATATAATTGCTACTACTCAGTTAAAATAATATATTATGTAATGAATTATTCTCTAAATAATTGTATTCCGCTTAACTTCAGTGTTAATATAATGAATAGTTGTAAAAAGGTTTTTAATTACTTCAGATACATTGATATGTCATAAATCACTCTCTAAATTAGATGTCTCTAATAGATCGTAAAATATCTATTTTCTGCTAAAATATATCGATATAGTAAATATCCGTTGTTTAATCTGAGTATTACATTAAAAGTCATTGATATGGATAAGAGTAAAGTCAAATTGCCTGTATTCTCTTTAAATATAATAAAAAATAATTTAATACTCATTTAATTGCTAATATTTAACAAAAATGACTTATTATGCAATGAATCATTCTGTAAATACTTGTATTCCGCTTGAATTCAATATGAATACAATGATACTTGTAAAAATATCATTATTCAATTCAAATATATTTATATGTCATAAATCAGTCTTTAAAAGTGCATAATAGGTTAAAATAAAAGTGCATACTATCAAAAAATGAGTAATCATCAGCATTATAATAAATTTCAATCAGATGTCCCTAATAAATTGATAAATATCTGTTTTAGGCAAAAATACATCGATATAGCAAATATTTGTTATTTAATTAGAGTATTATATTAAAATACCTTGATATAGACAAGACTAAAATCATCTTGCTTGTATTCTCTTCAAATACAATAAAAATAGTGGAATACTCACATGATTCCGTATATTCGGTTAAAATAACTTATTATGCGATAAATCGTTCTCTAAATACTGGTATTCCGCTTGAATTCAATGTTAATGTAATAAATAGTTATAAAAATATCACTATTCAATTCAAATATATTGATATATTATAAATCTGTCTTTAAAAGTGCCTAAAAGTTATAATAGATCGATATACTATCGTAAAGATGTCTAATTGCAAGTATTATATTAAAACTCAATCATATGTCCCTATTAGATCGCCAAATCTCCGTATTCGACTAAAAATACTTTTAAAGTCCAATTTATGATAAATCAATATATTTCAATTGAAATTATCGTATTTTTGCTGCTATTCGTTGCATTAATGTTGAATTCATGTCGAATACAAGTATTTAAAGAACGATTCATTGCATAATAAGTTACTTTAACTGAATACTAGCAATTATATAGGTATTTAATTATTTTTTTTTGAATTTGAAAAAAATATAAGTAATTTTATTTTGATCTTATCTATATCAAGGTATTTTAACATAATACTCTGATTAAACAATTAATATTTACAATATTAATGTATTTTAGCCGAAAGCAGATATTTGGCAATCTATCATGGACTTATGATTATGTTCTAATATAATACCAACAATTACATATTTTTTTGATAGTATATGTCGATATTTTATGACTTATTAGGTACTTTAAACAAGTGATTTATGACATATCATTATATTTGAGTTGAACAGTGATGTTTTTATAACTATTCATTGCATTAACATTAATTTCAAGCCAAATATAAGAATTTAGAGAATATTCATTGCATAATAAGTTATTTTAACTGAACACGAGCAATTATAGAAATATTCAATCCTTTGTTATAGTATTTGAAGATAATACAAATAATTTAACTTTGATCTTGTCTATATCAATGCATTTAACATAATACTCATATTAAATAACTAAAATTTGTTAAATTTCGGGGTCTCTTAGGGACATCTGAATGAGTTTTAAAATAATACCGGCAATTACACATTTTTTTACAGTATATCGATCCATTTTAACCTACTAGGCACTTTTAGAGAGTGATTTGTGCCATATCAATGTATTTGAATTGAATAAAGTCTTTTTTACAAATATTTATTGTATTAATATTGAATTCTGATGGAATATAACCATTTAGAGAATGATTCATTGTATAATAAGTCACTTTAACTAAATTGTAGCAATTATACGATTTTTTCAATGATTTGTGATTGTATTTGATGAGTATACAAATAATTTAATTTTGATCTTGTCTATCTCAAGACATTTTAGCATAATACTATAATTGAACAACTAATGTTTACTATATCGATGTATTTTAGTTGAAAGCAAATATTTGGGTATCTATTAGGGACTCATGACAGAGTTTTAAAATAATAGCGAGAATTACACATCTTTTTAATAATATATCAATCTATTTTAACTTATTGAGTACTTTTAGAAATAAATGTATGACATATTAATGTATTTGATATAAATAATGACGTTTTTTAATCTATTCATACTAAAAATATTGAATTCAATCGGAATACAAGCATTTAAAAAATAATTAATAGCATTATAAGTCCTGTTAACTCAATACTAGCAATTATATTAGTATTAAATTATTTTTTATTATATTTGAAGAGAATACAAGTAATTTAACTTTGATCGAGTCCATATCAGGGCATTTAATTTAATGCTCGGATTAAACAACTAATATTTGCTATATCGATGTATTTTAGCCGAAAATAAAGATTTGGTGATTTAATAGGGACATATGATTGAGTTTTAATATAATACTGACAATTTGACATCTTTTTCACAGTATAATGCCAAAAACATTACTGTTCAATTCAAATACATTGATACGTTATAAATCAGTCTCTAAAAATACCTAATAGATTAAAATAGATTGATATACTCTTAAAAAGATGTATAATAGCCGGTATTATATCAAAACTCAATCAAATGTTCCTAATAAATCAACAAATATCTAGTTTCGGCTAAAGTACATTAATATAACAAATATTAGTTATTTAATTAGAGTATTATATTAACATGCCTTGATATAGACAAGATCAAAGTCAAATTGCCTGTATTCTCTTAAAATACTACCAAAAATAATTTAATACTCATATAATTATTAGTATTAAGTTAAGTTGAATTATTATCTCATGAGATATTCTCTAAATGCTTGCACACTGCTTGAATTCAACGTTAATGCAATAAATAATTGGAAAAATGTCACTGTTCAGTTCAAATACATTAAAACATCATAAACCAGTCTCTAAAAGTGCCTAAAAGGTTAACATAGATCGATATACTATCCAAAAGATGTGTAATTTCCGGTATTATATTAAAACTCAATCAGATGATCCAAATAAAACACCAAATATCTAGTTTCAGGTAAAATACATCGATATAGCAAATATTAATTATTTAATCAGAGTTTTATGTTAAAATACCTTGATATAGACAAGATCAAAGTCAAATGCATGTATGCTTCTCAAATACAATCAAAAATCCTTGAATACTTACGTAATGGCTACTATTCAATAAAAATAACTTATTATAGAATGAGGCGTTCTTTAAATGCTTGTATTTCGGTTGACTTCAACTTTTTTAGTATGAATAGATTAAAAAAGTCATTTTTATATCAAATACATGGATATGTCATAAATTTGTCTCTAAAAGTGCTTAATAAGTTAAAATAGATTGATATATTATTAAAAAGATGTGTAATTTCCGGTATTATATTAAATCTCAATCAGATGATCCAAATAAAACACCAAATATCTAGTTTCAGGTAAAATACATCGATATAGCAAATATTAATTATTTAATCAGAGTTTTATGTTAAAATACCTTGATATAGACAAGATCAAAGTCAAATGCATGTATGCTTCTCAAATACAATCAAAAATCCTTGAATACTTACGTAATGGCTACTATTCAATAAAAATAACTTATTATAGAATGAGGCGTTCTTTAAATGCTTGTATTTCGGTTGACTTCAACTTTTTTAGTATGAATAGATTAAAAAAGTCATTTTTATATCAAATACATGGATATGTCATAAATTTGTCTCTAAAAGTGCTTAATAAGTTAAAATAGATTGATATATTATTAAAAAGATGTGTAATTCTCGGTATTATTTTAAAATTCAGTCATGTGCCCCTAATAGATAGCCAAATATTTGCTTTCAGTTAAAATATATCGATATAGTAAACATTAGGTGTTCAATCATAGTATTATGGTAAAATATCTTGAGATACACAAGATCAAAGTTAAATTACTTGTATACTCATCAAATACAATCACAAATCATTGAACAAATTGTATAATTGCTACAATTTAATTAAAGTGACTTATTATACAATGAATCATTCTCCAAATGGTTATATTCCATCAGAATTCAATGCTAATGTAATAAATATTTGTAAATAGGTCTCTATTTAATTCAAATTCATTGAAATGACACAAATCACTCTCTAAAAGTGCCTAGTAGGTTACAATGAATCGATATACTGTCAAAAAAAATATGTAATTGCCGATATTATATTAAAACTCATTCAGATGTCCCTAATAGACCGCCAAATATCTTTTTTTTGGCTAAAATACATTGATATAACGAAGTTTAGTTATTTAATCTGAGTATTGTGTTAAAATGCATTGATATAGACAAGATCAAAATCAAATTGTTTGTATTCTCTTCAAATACTATAACAAAGGATTGAATATTTCTATAATTGCTTGTATTCAGTTAAAATAACTTATTATGGAATGAATCAATCTCTAAAAGCTTGTATTTGGCTTGAATTCAATGTTAATGCAATGAATAGTTGTAAAAATATCACTATTCAACTCAAATACATTATATGTCACAAACCACTTGTTTAAAGTGTCTAATAAGTCATAATGCTATAACAGATCGATATATACTATCAAAAAAATATATAATTATTTGTATTATATTAGAACTTAATCATATGTCCGTAATAGATTGGCAAATATCTGCTTTCGGCTAAAATAGATTAATATTACAAATATTAATTGTTTAATCAGAGTAATATCTGAAAGTGCCTTGATATAGACAAGATCAAAGTAAAATTACTTGTTTTCTCTTCAAATTCAATAACAAATGACAGAATACTTATATAATTGCTAGTATTCAGTTAAAATAATATATTTTGCAATGAATCGGTCTCTAAATGCTTGTATTCGGCATGAATTTAATGTTAATGCAATAAATAGCAGCAAAAATGCCATAATTCAATTAAAATACATTAATATATTATAAATTGGACACTAGAAATGCCTAATAAGTTGAAATACATTGATGTACTACAAAAAAGAGGTGAAATTGCCGAAATTATGTTAAACCTTAATCACATATCCCTAATAATTCGCCAAATATTTATTTTTAGCTAAAATTATCAATAAAGCAAATATAAGTTATTTAATCCAAATATTATATTGACATGCCTTGATATAGACCAGTTCAAAGTCTAATTGCACGTATTTGTTTTAAATGCATTCAAAAATCACTGAATATTCATATAGTTGTGAGTATTCTATCAAAATAACTTATTACACAACTAATTATTCTCTAAATGCTTGTATACAGCTTGAATTCAACATTAATGTAATGAATTGAAATAAAAACTCCACAATTCAATTGAAATATATTGATAGATCAAACTAGGTCTCTAAAAGTGCCAAATAAATTGAAATACATCGATGTACAATCAAGAAGAGGTTTAATTACTGGTATTACACTAGAACTCGATCATATTTCTCTAATAGATTACAAATATCTATTTTCGGTTAAAATACATTGATATAGCAAATATTAGTTTTTTAATCAAAGTAATGTATTAAAATACTGTGATATAAATAAGATCAAAATCAAATTGCATGTATTCTCCTCAAGTACAATAAAAAATCCTTGAATACTTACGTAATTGCTAATATTCAGTTAAAATAACTTATTATGGAATGAATTGTTCTCTAAATGCTTGTATTCCGCAAGAACTCATTATTAATGGAATGAATAGTAGTAAAAAGGGCTCTATTTAATTCAAATACATTGATATGTCATATATTTCTCACTAAAAGTGTCTAATCGGTCAAATTAGATCGACATACTATCAAAAAAATATGTAATTACTAGTATTATGTTAAAACTCAATCAGATGCCCCTAATAGATAGCTTATTATCTGTTTTCGGCTAAACTTCATTGATATAAAAAATATTTGATATGGACGTATTTGAGTTGTAATATAATTTCGGCAATTACACCTCTATTTTATAGTACATCGACGTATTTCAACTTATTACGCACTTTTAGAGTCCGATCTTATATATATCAAAGTATTTCAATGGAAATGTGGCATTTTACTGTTATGCGTATTTATAGAACGATTTGTTGCATAAAAAGTTATTTGAATCGAATACTAGCAAATATACCA
>JAEMOT010003878.1:145676-174524 GCA_019297695.1 Apostasia ramifera | reverse complement strand
GTAAGGAATCATCTTTCTCCTTCAACACTATTCTCTCTCTCTCCCTCTCTATGTATTTTAACAGTCGTGTCCCCACCACAGTGTTTCTTTGATATTGTGCTCTTCTTTTTTCTCTCTCTGAAGAGATATCTAAGCTTCTCCTCCTCTTCCTCCCCCTGCTTTTCTCACACTTCTTGGATGCTACCTTGAAAACTCACTTGAAGGGGTTGTCTTGTGTAAAACCATTAGCATTTCCCATCACCATCTCCTCATGTTGCATGGTGTTACTCAGTTTAGTTGGCATTTTATCATGTTATTCTTCTATAGTGGAATTATCTCCCAAGGCACCATTTAGCATTAGTATCAGCACTTTCATTCCTTTAAATCCTCGAGAGCTTGCACTAAAACTGAAAGTGGATTAGGATGGCTGGTTTCCCATTGTTTTGTCTCCAAATACTATTGGAGTTCTCAAGTTTCCCTGACCTGCACTGTGGGATACTCCATTGGGATCATTGTAGCCTTTAGTTCCTTGTCCTACACCTGCATTTTACTATTTTCAGCACTTCGCAACAACCCTGCGCCATAGCACTTGGCTTTGCTCATCACCTAAGATCTGCTGCGAATAAACAGAATCATGAGTTTTTGGATGCCAGTGTACTGCAGAATTTTGTTACGAACTTGTGGTTTTGCGGCCTGCACAATAACAGCATTCTCTATACCATTGGTTGGCCTAGAATGTTGCTTTACCCCTTTTAGTGTGACCTATTGCTGCAGGCTCGCTTACCCCTACTATTTACCGTAAGGCTTGCTCTAGTTTTCGGTGGCTCCCCCAACATTTTTAGCTTCCTACCTTCTATTTAGGACCAAAAACCATTGGCCAACACACGCTGGGTCCTTAGGACGCTGCTACACACTTGATACCCAACTGAATTTTTTTTCCCGCAAGTCATTATCAGCATTTTCCTTGGTATGACCCCTTGCAGGAGGAAGATGGTGGTTGTTGGTGTTTTTTTGTGCATTGCTAGTTGCCTTCATCTCATTGTTCTTCCTCATACTGTCAATTTGAGAGGTAGAAAATGGTCATCCACCCTCTTTGTACCCAACTCCAGTATACTCTACTCCATGAAAAACTATCAACCCAAACTTCGGATATTAGAGTCTTTGAGAGGTCCACCTTAACACAAACGTGGACATACTCAAACTTCTCATGTTTCACCATAACCAAAGAGGATCTCCAATAATTGACACCACCAATTCTAAATTCTATCTGTCCCAACAATAAAGTGGAAGACCAGGATGTCTCACCCAAATTGTAGAGTAGCTTTCTGTGGAGAAGGTGAGAAATCCGGATGCAAGCATCCAAACCCAAAAGCTAATCTGGTACCAACCAAGGTCCCTTCCAAAGCACTGAGTCCTTCCCTTTTATTTAGGTGACATATGAAGCAATCTCTCCCCGCTTTAAGTAATCGAAATCCCTCAAAGTAACCCCACCTCTTATGGAGCTTTGTTGAAACAGAAGGAAAGGGTAGGTGTCTCCCAAAGCATTGTGAAAAATCTCTTCCACTTGCTCAATCCCTTCAACATTTAAGTCCACCACTCCCTTTGCAAACTAACCCCTAACAGAAAGATCCACACCTAGAAAATCCACTCTTTTTTCTTCCATGGATTGTTATTCTGTTGAAATTGAGAGGTATTCTATCCCTATATTGCTAGGCCCCACTTGTTATCTAGGCTAACACACTAGCAGTTGTATTAGGGCAATCTGAGTTCAAATTATGAGGAATATTTATATCATGCGTGTGCACTTGTTCACACGTCAATCAACACGCGCTACGTCAGCACGTGAGGCCCACTTTTATTCACGTGGCGCGCGCTGATTGGCATGTGCATGATGCACGTACCTGATATAAAAATTTTCCCCACATTACCCACATCCAGCACTTATTTTGTAGCTAATCCTGTCCCAAAAATAGTCCCCCTAACAGCACTAACCTCTATTTTTAGCAAATGATCACTCTTGTTAGCCTGACCATTAATTCCACCCTCTTGAAATTCATGACCTGCATTTAACATATATTTCACTACATAGAAAAATCTTTTGGGCCATCCACACCTTCCATGGAAGCAATATCTACATTTACATCACAGTGCTCATCCATAAGTGTGTGGCCAAACCCTCAGGCTGCCTGGTGATTAGAAAACATGTCATTGATGTGATTAATGATGAGATCCTCCACCTCCAAAGGCCACTTTGGAATTTGCTGCCGAATATGATGATTTGGGGCTGGTGGATTCATTTCCACCTCCTGAAGGTAGTGCCTCTTCTCCCTCGTGATGTCCTCATTGATTTGTGGCTCTTTTTCTCCATGGAACTCACCTTCAACTTCTAGGATGGACAAGGTTTGTTCATGGTCGCAGAGTGTTGTGGCAATTCCTTGTTATCTAAAGCTTGCATTTTACTTGCTCCACTTATACCTTCACCTTGCGTTGCTTTCTTGCTAGAGAAATGTGAAGGGCCAAGTTTTGAGGAAGGTTCACTTGGTTGCCATAAAGAGTTGTTTCTAGGAATAGTTCTCTCTATCCTTTAGTAAAAGAGCGGGTCTGGCGCTTAACTATCCCTCCCCATCAAAACCTACTAAACCTCCTTTTGATTCAAGCCTATCAGCACTCAAAGTTAAGAATTATGATCCCTGGCGTGAAGAGGCTCCCTCTCTCTTCTCAAAGAAAAATCTAATCGAATCCGAGGGATGCGTTGCCCACTCACCTCCAGTGAAGCCAGGAGAGGCTTCTCCTATGCCTAAAAAGACCCCCCCCTTTCTTGCCTTGCTGGATTTCCTTGTGAAATCCGAACTCTCCATCCCCGGTCCCTTCATCTTATACTCAGCCACCACTTGTTCCAACATCGTGTTGTGCCAAAGCTCATTCTTCACCAGTTAGCTCCCTCGCTAGGAAGGGTTGCGTCCTCCCCCCCTTTGATTTCGCTATAGTCCAAGCTGCGCTAGTCACCAGATAACTTCTTTGGTGCTTTTTGGAATCAAGTCCTAATACTTCATATTGGATGCGACTTTTTTAGCTATTTGGGTGATAGTGTTAGACTTGTGTAGGTACTTGTTTTAACTTTTGCAATATAGGATATCTAGGAGATCTTATGTCAGAGATCATTAGAGCTCAGTTTGGGTTGTGAGTCGCATGTTTTGCGAGATATTCCAAGCAACCATCTCTTTGTGTTGATACTTCCACTAGCCATTGCAATACCCTCTCTTTTTGACTGTCCATGTAGGCGGCTATGAACCCCTCCTCTCTTTTGATGTGACAAAGTATTATTGCCCCATAATGGACTACAACTTGGGATAATAAAGATAATCATAATAATCAATCCTGAAATTTGAAAATCTTATACTAAATATAACAATTCCATAACAATATGAAATCTCCAATCATTGTCTGCCCCCAATTATGCCAGTTTACCAAATCTATTGTTGTTCATCTATCAAACTGGATTGGTGCTACTTGGTGAAATCTCAATTGTCAAGTGTAAAATCTATCTGAAATAAATGCATGGTTGGATGATGTGATGTCCCCATCAAACAAGTACTCCATTTTATAATCGAATGCGATATCTTCACCATTATTGTAGCTACCAAGTTTAATATTGTGTTTTGTAAATTACTAAAATAATCATGAAAAAAATTTCCATGGTTAAAATTTTTTTATTTAAAAAACTTCTAAAATAATATTTTATCTCTCATCCCACACAAACTTGAATATTATAATATCCTTCATTTCATATCCTACATATTTCTCAATAAATTAATTAATTTTATTTCACATTCAATATAAATTTTTATCTTTTTTTATCTCATATTATATTACTAACTTTATTTTCCATCATATACATTTTTCGCAAAAACTAAAAAAATTTTGAAACCATCTTGTTTTTCTTCAAACCAAACTAACCCTTAATGTAAAATAATATATATTTTGTTAGATTGAGATGTCAAATAATATTGAGTCTCTTAAAAATATCCATTTTTAAGTTATTTTTGTTCTTTTACTTGGTTACGAGGTTTTTTGTAATACAGAAAATTGACCCTGTCTGGTTTCAAAAAATTAAAATAAAAAAATCAATCTTGTCATTCGATTGCTGCAAGTCTACTTTCATGTGTAAATAGCATATTTAATGCTGTGAAATGTGGACGAGGTCTTTCTGTTTGCTCTTTACCTCTCAGACATGGCTCCCAAGTGCCGCAAGTTGATTAATTTTACAGTTAGCTTTTTTTTTGTGTGTGCAGCGGTTGGTCCAGGAAGATGCAGAATAAATAATGGGGGTTGCTGGCAGGAAAATCATGAGGGCCACACCTTTTCTGCTTGTCAGGTCTGCTAGTGGTCGAAATCTTCTTAAAATGTTTTCTTAAGTCAAAGTTTTAATATGATTCTTGTGTTATTCCCACACCTCTTCTGGGTGTATGATATCATGTACACAGGAAAATGGAGACAACAAATGCCAGTGCCCCCCTGGTTTCACAGGAGACGGTGTCAAGAATTGTCAAGGTGATACCTCAATCCATTTTTTAATTAACAGTAGCGTTAGGATCCCTTTGCTATTGTAGGCTTGTAGCGTGCTGCCAAATAATTTTACAGGGATGGGATGATTGGCAGCTTATTTTATGTACGGTTTATCCTTTCTTCTTAATCAGATATTGATGAGTGCAAGGAGAAAAAGACTTGCCAGTGTCCTGAATGCACCTGTAAAAACACATGGGGCGATTATGAGTGTACTTGCAGTGGAGATCTTTTGTACATTAAAGAGCATGATACCTGCATTAGTGAGTTTGGCTCGAAATTTCTAAATTGTGTGGCTTCAGAAATCCTTCTCTCATAATGCCTAGATGTTTTTTATGCAGGTAAAAAAGCTGGTGGAGCTAAGGCTACATGGACTGCTGTGTGGATAATCTTGATTGTCTTAGCTGTCGCTGCTGGTGGTGCATATATGATTTACAAATATAGACTGCGGGTAAGCTCTTAAATATTTTGTGCTTTGAAAGTGGAGTAATGTTAAGCTGAGGTATGCTTTTGAGAATAGATTAGACTTTCAGTAGCTTTAATTTTATTGAAAACGATTGTTTGGAATGAGGCCAAGGCTGACTTTGATGGGATGGGGAGTATGAGTGAAAAGTACTTATGTAAGGGTTTCATTATTTGAATTGGACTGAAAGCTACTCAAAAATATGGAGTTCGGGTGAGGCGAGCTACAGTGTTTCAGTTTAGTGGATTGACCTTGTGATGTAGTACCAGGAATGGAGAAAGGAGAGAAGATTAGAAGAAATAGGGACCGCCACTAGAAGAAAAGAAATACATAATATTTGTACTTGATTATCCAAACCTACCACATACAAAGATGGGCTTTATGGAGTTACTAGTCATACTAACTATAGCAAATAGTGGTTAGTAAAATACTAGGATAATTACTAATATAATAAAGATATTGACTCTTCTTAATTCCTGAGAGAAAAATGATAATAAAGATAATTATTCGATATTTATAATCTAAAAAACTATCAACCTTCTTAAGAGTTAAATAAATATATTCTTCTTTGGGATTATTTAGATACACATCATTCTCCTCTATTTGAGAAAAACTTGACTTCATCGAGTCGGCATGCAAATGAAGATTTGGACCTAACATTCCCAATTCTTTCTTTGTGATCCAATTGTCAACTAATTAGTCCTTTTTGGTAAGGGTTCACGGAAAACCAAGATGTTGAAGCATGCCTTCTAAATTCTCGGTCTCAGTCTTGCAATTTGTGAAGAAATTTTCACTCTAAAAGTCTCCACTCAGTTGAATCAAAACTAAAGAGGATGAAACAAATTAGCGAACTAGGTCAAGGGCTACTTGGTTTTATCACTTGCCCACCTAGGGGTGACAATATATGACCCGACCCGTGAACCCGACCCGAACCCAACCCGCAAATTTCGAGTATGGGTCATGAATTTTGACCCATTTATTAAACAGGTAGGGTTCGGGTTGGGCATAATCGGGTTGGGTAGGGTTCGGGTTAGGCATTTATCAAAAAAATACTTTATAAACGGGTCGGGTCGACCCGTCAACCCAACCCGTTTAATAAATGGGTCGGGTTCGAGTTGAGGCTATTCGGGTTGGGTCGAACCAACCCGAACCCGACCTGCCGACCCATTTTGCCACCCCTATGCCCGCCACAGTGTAGAAGTTAGGAGATTGGCTGTTATGAGAGAACGACTTTTGTACATGAGTGCACGAGATGCATTGAGGTGTTGTGTATGGCGAGAAACATGGTGAGCCAGATGATACAAGCATCAAATGAAGGGATCGTTAATATGCAATTGCATAGAGCTTGCGGACTTGGGATCTCATGGGTAGCTTGGTGCATTTGGATTTGAATGACCATCAATAAAATAGATCAACACTGCTTGGACGATATGTTCGGTGGATCTAAAGGAGACTCTACACTGTGATGACTCTACGGAGATGATTGAAGGAGTTGCAATGAGGGAACAATACCATGAATAATAGTGTAGATGAATGCAAACTAATGGCATAGGTGATGTGCTGATGTGTAAAAGCCATTCTATCTTCAATGAAGGGGCTTTCGCTTAGTATAAATAAGGAGAGTAAGCTATCATAATGAGTGAGCTCAAAATGTATAAATAAGGAGAGTAAGCTATCATAATGAGTGAGCTCAAAATACTTGAACAGTTGAACTACTTCAAAATTATTAGAATACCACTCTAACTCCCTCTCAAGCTAAAGCAAAAATGCCATATAACTCTAACTTGTGAGCACATCTTTGATAAAATGACAGTTAACCTAAATATGCTTTGTTCTCTCGTGAAACACATGATTATTAGCAACGTAGATAACATTTTTGTTATTACAATTTAGAAGTTGAACAAGGTGTACTAAAGTTGTGTGTGGATGATGTGAAAGTGGATGCGGTTTACCAATGCACCATCATGGAACCATCACTACATGATGTTTGGGCTCAATACGTAGATTGTGGTTTCTAACCACTTGGATGTGACTGAAGATGATCATGAGGGTAGTGCAACTGTATCGAAGCAGACCTGTGATAATGGAAGTTATCAAGTTGATGTAAAACTAGGAAAGATGTCAAGTTGATGTAAAACTGGGAAAAAGGAAAAGTGAGAAGACTTGAAGAAAGGGAAGAGGTAGAAAATATTTTTATTTTAATTATTCCAATTTCCAAGTTGCCAATTATAAAGGCGTGTGGTGTCTTTTCGGAGTTTCAGCCCAACTAGTAGAGAAAGTAAGACTAACAAATTGAAAGAATGTTTACTAACATACTTGGTATGCTAACTCTTTTTTATTCATGAAACCCAAATACTAGCGACATATGTAATCCCCCCTGTTAAACAATTATAATCTAATGATCTGTCAATCTCTTTAATAACAGTTTTTTTAGGATTATCTGGATCCACCCAACGCAATTCAGGTCCATTTCAGGTTTGGGTTATCAGGCGGGAAAAATTGACTCAAACAAAAAACCATCTTGCATTCCTATTTTAGCACCCCTATAGAACTTCCTCTTTAGAGGCTGAATTATCACTTCTTAAAGTTATTTGATAACTATGCATGACAAAGTATTGATGTTTATTAATATCTTGTGTTGCTTTTCACTGTTGCAGTCATATATGGATTCAGAGATCAGAGCTATAATGGCACAATACATGCCACTTGATAGTCAAAATGAAGTGCCCAGCCACTCTCATGAAGAAAGTCATCCCTGATGTGGTACGAAACAAATTTCGATCTTCAGATGAGTCTTTTTTTTCTTCTTCGTCTCACCCTGAAGGCATTTGCTTACCGAAACTGGTGGACTAATAATGAAAATATCCAGTGGAAACAAGCCCAGATAAATAATTTATGAGAGGATTTAATGGGAGCAAAAAAAAAAGTCTCTGGGGAAGCTATTTAATGGTTGATAACCTTCCATTGTTTGCAAATATTTTTTAGTCTTGTATATGATAATATCCGTTTTAGTAACACTTAGCAAGAACTAGCCTGCATTACGGCAGAACATAAAACGCTATTAGTGGAATTTATGATCTTGTGGCTTCTTTCTGTCAATGCTTAGAAAATATGAAGCTATTAGAACCCAGAAATGTCAAATATGAGTTTTAGCTTGTCCTAATGTTTTAAGGCGTAAGGTTCAAAAAAGGACTACTGCTATACTGGATTTTTGGGACAATTAGACGAGCTTACATCTGAGCTGACTCATAAGAATGTAAAATTATATTTAGGTCAAAATCTATAATCTTCTGTTTTAGGTCAATTATGAGATTGTCACCAATCTTTTTGCAGAAAATAATAGAAATGCGTGTTACTCATTATTTGGGTTCGTGGAGTGGGTATGTAAATGTTGGGATGAATTAGCTTCTGTGGTACAATCAATTTAGGTGGTTTTAAAAACTGTCGTGCTATCAATTTAGTTCTTAAGTGTAACTTTATTAAGAATTTTGAAGCTTACCTAATTCCATCATCAATGACATTAAAAGGTATTGGAATGACTTTGAAATGTTTGAATATAGACTCTCCTTAAAAGAAAAATTGTGTTTGATGCATACAATCATGAGAAATTACCTAATGGTTCTTTGATGGGCAGTATTCGGTGTAGAGTTTCTATAAATACGTTCAGTTTGAGTTTTTTTTTCCCATTGTTTTTCTCTGGTATTGGTTCTTGAGTTATGCTGTGTAGCGGAGGTTGAGTAGGAGAAGAGGGAAAAGAAGAGTAATAGAATAAAGAAGAGAAAAAAAAAGTAAGAAAAGAAGATCGAGTATAATAAGGATTAGCTAAGAACATATCGATAAAATTTAATGAAAATAACTTAGTATAATGAAAATTTCAACCATAGAATCTTATGAAACAATATTAAAAAGCATGAAAGTGTATTTGGTTTAATGCTATTTAGATATTTGTGTTATTTAAATATCAATATTATTTAGATATCTATGTTATCTTGAAATTAATATTTGTTTGATTCAATGTTATTATATGAAATAATGACATAAATAATTAATTCAAACCCATCTCTATTCATTACGATTAGGGTGACATTTAAATGTTATCTAATTTTTGGTGGCAATTAAGTCATTTTAGAGTGACAATTTTGCCAAACACTCAATTTCTTTGACATAATATCACAATAACGTCACTTAGTGAAGTGCACATGTCAGGACTATAAATAACTTGTGTAATGATTATTTTATTCAAGTTATTTGCAAAAATATATTTAATGAACTAAAAAAATTGTTTTCTAAGTAATTAACAAACATGAATGATTGAATGGATATAACAACATATTCGAACGAACTGAAAAAAATACTTTTCTAATCAATTAACAAACATGAATGATTGAATAGATATAAACATATTCCAATGACGATGCCTCATGCATGTGGCTTCTTCAAGAGTGGAGGATTTTAAAAGATTATCTTGATTCTTCTAAAAATATTCATACTTGTAAATTTCTGAGTCCAATGGGACACAACCGATGTACAGCTTCTATACATTAATGTTAATATTTTTTATTCATTAAGATTTGACAAATTATAACCCATATTATACTATAGCCTGTCTGACAAACATATAATATGTCAATAAGAATCAATGGCTATGATCTTATATCAGATCCAACCCCCAAACATTCATCCCATTGAAAGCAAGGGGGGAATACATCCACAGTTCATCTGAGCTCAGAAGCTGCAACAAAAAGATTGAACAATTTCCATGAACAATAAAAATTGTTTTTTTAACGTTGAAATGTAGTTAGTTTTTTTTCTGTCAAATACCTTAATTTGTAGCTGTAAGAATTTCACATACTGTACTGCTTCTTCAAGCATTGTGCTGATGTCAACCTGATGTTAACTAAGACCTTCAGGGATTTTTCTTCTTGCTGAAGAATATTGGAGAAGGAAGCACAGAGAGAGTTGTAATTATTTCTTACTTTGGTTCCATTGGGCACCAAGTTCTGCAGTATCTTAAGTCTCTTATTGATCCTCTCCCTCCGCTTCTGAACCAACAATAGTTCATTATCTTTCTCCATTAAAATTTGTAGTTCACAAATGAAGAAGGTGTTTAGAAATTTAGGTAAATTACACTTGGGTCATTGAGATTAACTGGCTTTTCACATTGGTTTATGTTTTTGAATCGTTTTATATAGGCCCTCCTGTCAAATTTAATAAAATTAATTATATTATCTTTAACACAAATGAGACATCCCTTGTTGGCAAGCTGAATGAGAGGGGTGTTGGTTTCCCCCTCTCATAAATTGCCTGATAGTGGATGTTGAGGGGAGGAGACTGATCTACCTCTCATAGATTGCTAGAGAGAGAGGAGGCTGACTCAAATATGTCGGCATTTAGACCGAACCATTATAAAGTAACAATACATTGGAAAAAATCGAAGATGGACTCTCGTGAAATCAAAGTGTTGTAAACACTTGACTAGACCTAGCAATCCCACCAATTCAATTGTGAACCAACTTGCATCTAGTCTAGTTGGATGTTAAAATTGATATTTCACCAAATCAATCTAGTCTAATGACAGTGAGTCAATCTTTTTCTGTGGTATTAACAATTATGTTAAGATGAAATTGAGTCAATAGAATGAATAAATTTATTATTGTGAAAATATTATGACATTATTTTCTTTTTTTAAATATTGGTGAAGTATTGGTTCGATCAGTTTGACAATTGGTTTAATGAGTCATTCGATTATGAACCAAATACTAGATCGATTCTAAATCTAGTCCTATTTTTATAACATTGATGTTAACAGAAAAAAATTACTTGTGACAATTTAAAAGTGTGTGCCCACATGAAGAACCTTTTAATTTTGAATACCCAAGTGTTCTTTACCCTATTGGTGATACTCACCCTTGCATAGATGCTTTGCGGATCAGTTGCTGCTCCTCGTCCAGCTCTTGTTTTCTCGTTAGGATTCGGATCTCCTGATATTTTGGAGCTGGGGCCTTCATCATGTTCTTGAAAAGCATTCCAATCATCTTCCAAGCTGCAGCTACTCGTGATTCGCGAGATTAAGCAGCAATTGTTGTCTTCTTTATCTCCATTTCTGTTGCCCTTTTGCTCTTTTGACTGTGAAATTGTAGCAACATTATGCTTGATATCAGATCAGATCTTAAGGGAATAGTCATGACTTTGAGCATGAGGGAGCATATAGGAAAAGTAATTTTTTAGCCATAACATACGTAAGATTTTAATTTGTTAGTTATCATAAATTTAACGTAGACAGAAAGTAGTGAAGCATTTGTATTACATCCATATCGAAATATATTTTTGCTTACTGCAGAAGATCCGCAAGCCTTCTTCGTCCTGTTAGTTTTCCCAGCTTCTGCTTCATTTACTTCAGCAGAATGATGCTTCCTCTTCTCCTGCGATAACTGCTCAGGCGCTGCATTGCATTCTGTGAAATCATTACTGTTTGCTTCATTGAGCTCCTCAAACTGGTAGTTAGGACCAGTGTAAGTGACTGAACAATTCAATGGTAGATAACTTGCATTGGGATCAATCAAATAGTGGGGTTCATAGCCAGAAGAGGAGATCAGGAAAGGATTGCACGATGAGGAAGAAGAAGAAGAAGAAGAGGCGGCTCCCAGGAGAAATCTAAGGCTGTGATCTGGTTCTTCCTCAGCGAGCAACTGTGCCACGGCGGCTTTGCCTTCGAGCTGCATTTCTTCTTCAAATGAGCTCCAGAAAAGCTCAGGAATGACCTCAAAATCCTCCATTGATGCCTGCGGTTCTGAAGATTGGAAGGTGAATATCTGTATATCTCTGGGTGAACAGCTTAGCTTTAAACTCTGAGCACTGAATTATGAGGAAGAAAAATAAGAACGTAGGAGATTTGACTCATTCTCCCACGCATTTAAGACGCTGGCGGATTATATATTTGTTAATCATTTTCCGCATCTAAAGTCCACGGATGCAATCATTGAAGATGAAGTCAGTCTTGATGATGCTGATGATTGGGGTGAGGTTGGCGAAGGATTAATGAATGAGAAGTTACCGGTGAAACGGAAGAGAACATGTTTGAGTTTTATAATTGGATGAATTCTGTCTAGGTGCGAAGAATATAAAAAGGAGAGATGGCAAAGATCGTGTGTAAAATTTTATAATTTAAATATAGAGTTATTGTTTAATTTGGCTTCTAAGAATTGTATGATTTGAGCATTTTCTAGAAGGTCATTTATCCTAGTACTATTTCAGCTTAGGCATGTTTAACTACAGAGTTTCTCATTATTAATCTTACGATTTTGCCTTAAATGACATCTCTATTATTTGAGATCACAAAATATTATAACATAGTATTAAAGCCGACCTTCTATAGTACAATATGGTTTAAGGACGAATCAAGCGAAAGCTGGTGGAGTTGTAACACCAGGAATTGTAAAGAGAGGGGAGTGATTGCCGGAATGATGTTCATATGAGTGAATCGGAATTACTGGACAAGGAGCGACTTCTAATAAAGTTTTTAGGTGGAAGAGCACGAGAATGAATTGTCTCATATTAAAAAGAGGATAACGTAATCCTAAATAGTAGAGGCGACTCATGGGGCAAAATCGTGAGGCTAATAATGAGAAATTCCGTAGTTAAGCGTATTTGGGCTGGAATAGTACTGGGATAAATGATCTCTTAGGAAGTGCTCAAATTATGAAATTCTCAAAAGTCAAAGCAAATAATATCCCCCTTTATTTAGATCATAGGATGTTACATCGTGTGAGAGGGGTTCTTCAAAATTTCAAAATTTTCAATAGTAAGGATGCTCACCGCAACAATCAATTTAAGGATTTGAAAAGTGGTTATTTGTGTTAGGATCTAAATGTCAATTATACTTACCATTAAGGAGATAAATCTTCTAGAGATTTAAATTAAATTAGGTTGGAAGTTCAAGGATCGAGCTAGAAAATAAAGGAAAGAGAGATTATATATAGTTTTATCTCTCGGAGTTTTTACACGATATTTCAAAAAAATAATATACTATTGAGTGCACATTGCCAAATTTATCTCCATATAATGCTTTGCCGAAAGGATAAATTGGACACAGCGAAAATGTTTGTAAAGAGAAGGAGAAATCGCTGAAGTTTTTGAGAGTGTTCGGGTGCTGCGCTTCGTGCACATACCAAAGGATAAAAGATGAAACTAAATGTTAAGAAGAGATGTGATTTTTTTCAAGCATCAGTTTCTCGAAGATCTGAAGAAGGGAGAGATATGTATCCTATCCAACAATTTACAGCCAACCAGATCCAGCTGAAAGGAGAGTCGAATAAAATCATAATGTCATCAAGAACTTTTCGAAGTCAAAACTTTGGAGTGAAAGATGAGCAAACTATCAAGTAAGAAGACAATCCTTAGGCTACTTCAAGTTCGTGGGAGGAGCAGTAATCCAAGCTACAAAAATGTGTAGAATTATCGACAAAATAGGTGGAGTTTATTGCTTCAGCATAATATCGCAATGAGCTATTATGGTTGTAAAAACTTTTGAAAGAGTTGGGTAACAGTCAAGAAGTTTATTCTTGACATTGTAATAGCCAAAGCATGATGTGGGCGTATCTGTGATATTGCTTGCACATACACATACGACATCAGCTGCTTTGGAGAACTTAGATTATTTGGGGCTCTATTTATGGCTATGCATTGCAAGTAGAATTCAAGTTTTATGTGAATGCAAAGTTGATAAATTCAAGTGGTGGCCAATTGCATAAATTTTGGATTTATTTGGAGCTATTTTGGACCCAAAAGTTATGCTGAAAGGAGCTGGGAATAAATTATTTGGATCTTATTTGAAAGCAGCTGCAAATTAGAGGATTGAAATGTCATTTTCCTTGATATTTTATAACTTGCGCTGCCTCTGGTTCAGCTGGCCGGCCGGATGAGCAGGAAATTTGTGGAAAAGTCCTATTTTTAGAGGTTTTAGTTGATCCAAGCCATCCAATTTTAATTTTGATGACCCAACAGTCCAAACTAATTCAGAACTCGATAAAGCTTAAAATCGAGTATTTAAATGCCACATTGGATTATTTTTGACAGACTTTGGATGAGATTTTTGGAGCAAATTCAAATCGGAACACTACTAGCATTTAAAGGGGATCTAACCTAGCACACAGTGTGAGAGAGATCAGATCTATTGTTTCTTTAAATTTGAGGCATAATCATAGAAAAGCAATTTGAGTTTGCTCTTAGTTTTTCGCCATGTTCTCTTTTTTCTATTATAAGTTATTATTTTTTTCTATTCCATCTAAATTTGAGACTATTTGTCTGTACAACTATAATGTTATGTGATCCAAATGTAAAGATATTATCTACTTTGACTTTTGAGAATTGCGTGACTTGAGTACTTCCGTGAAATTACTCATCCCGATACTACTATAGTCTAAGCATGCTTAACCAAAGAGTTTTCTATCATTAACATTACAATTTTGTCCCAGAAGACGTTTCTATCATTTGGGATCGCGTTATACACTTATAAAGCTTAAATTCTCCCTTCCCTTTTCGATATAGGATGATTCATTTTTGTATCCCTCTCGTCACTATTTGTTAGCTTAGAAACCTGCTAGAAGCTACACTTTACTTTAATGATTTCCTTCACTTGAGACATCACCCAATAATCACTCTCTGCCTTCTTTAATTACGGGCTTCAAATAAAGTGCATTATAACTTGAAAAAGTATGACTATAGATGAAGACCCCTACAACTCAAAAGGGTACACGCAAAAATATTCTTCAGACAGACCCACCAAGTCTACGACTAAACTTAAATTGGAGATTGCAAAAAAAAACAGAAACTTTTAACATTCTCGCAAGGATGCTTCGAGGAAGGCTACTTAATCTGAAAGCCACATGCTTCCAGATAAGGAAATAAAACTACCTGTGTTAATGATCACTCATTTCCTTATCTGGAACGTTGTAATCGTGCCAACCATCTAATTAAAGGAAACTATATCAAGGCAAAGTTCTAGAGAGAGAACAATTCATTTAACTCTTGAATTATATTATTNAAAAAAAAAAAAAAAAAAAAAAAAAAAAAAAAAACTAGCTGACATAATTAATACATTTCATTCACAGAACGGTCTATGGCACCAAATGAAGTATTGTTACGATAATAAAAAACTAAAGAGAATAATATTTAACTGAGCCCATTGGCAAGCATGAGCCATGCCAATTATTGAGTTATTCCTATCTGTAATATTCTCTTTTTAATTTATCTTGTATTTTCTGAAAAGTGTACTTCAATATTCTTGTTGGATTTGATGGGCCAGATAACAGCCCAAGCCCATTAAGAGCTAGACAAAAGGCCCATCAATAGCCCATTACACTGCACCAACTGCCAGCAGGGGAACCGTTACTGCATATCTTTGAAGTACTAGTATATTTCTAAAGAAAGATGAACACTTGTAAAAAAAAAACAGTGAAATACGTCAATAAATTGAGAAATATATTTGAGAAAGGAATATTTACATATATATAATACTTCGTATCACCATATTTACATATCAAATATTTTTTTTTAAAAATTCACACCTCACACCTAAAAATTACACTCCACACACTTTTCTTATACTCCACACACTTTTTCTAAAACTGCAGTGTAATTTTTTAAAAATTAGTGTGACACACGTAATTATGATAATATAAAGTGTTATGATAATATTTTGTGATACACATATTTATGGTAATATGAAAATATATAATACACTATTATTAAAAAATAAATCTAATGTATCATTCGTAATAATTTGCACAAACAAAATGTCAAAATCTGATTGTGTTGAGAATTTAGATAACCCAAACTTAACTTGAAGGCTTCATTTAGTTCAATTTTTTTTTTAGACAAGAAAAAAAAATAATTTATTTTTTAAATTTAATATAATAGGATTTTGTTTTAATTTTAAAAAGTACATAATATATGAAATAAAGTTGATTCTAAGATTTGTATTTATGTTAGATGTGCAATAAAGATGATTTTTATTGTTATGTTTGCTTGTAAAGTTAAATTTAACAAGGTTAAAAGTAAACTTAGATAGAGATATTTTTTTATTAAAAGTTGTGAATGATGTGAAATAAAGTTAGTTATTATATTGGGATATGTGAGGGATGTGATATAAGTTAGTTATTATTTTAGTAATGTATGTAGGATGTGAAATAAAGTTAATTTTTAATATTAAATTTTATATATGATGTGATATATCAGATTAAAATTAAACTAGTTTAATTTTTAATTTGGAGACAAACGGAGTAAAATTTATGTTTTGCAAAAAAAATGTCTTGAACCAAATGAGTCTATGGAGTAAATGTGTCAGAAGTTTAGATCTCCACATCTGATCCTTCTATTAACCGCGTTATTTTGATCAAACCCACCAATTCATTCAATTGATTTTTTTTTTAAGTTTAATGTAAAAAGTTAAAACTTTTAAAGAACCTTTAATTAAGAAAATAAAATTTCAAATATTGTTGAAGCTTTTATTTTTAAATTTTTAAACCAAAACATAATATAAATTTATAATCATATTAAACTTTTATGATGCACTCGTACTTAAAATCTAAACTTTTATTGCATTCACATGATATTATTAAAATACATACTATCTGAGATACATTTTTTATATGTAACATATATTTCTTATTTTTGTGAAACACATATATTAATAGATAAATAACTCATAAATAATTTTATTATTCTCAATTAGGCAAGAAGTATAACTACCTAATTTATATAAATTTATTTCAGTTGTGGAATTCTTATATATATATATATATATATATATATATATATATATCATGAATTAATCAAACGATAATCCATTATCAGAATTAATAATAGAATCTCTGAGACAGACATATTGTTCATGGCAAAACTACCGGATTTGGCCGGAGCATCACCTTACATATTGTTCAAATATTAAATAAAATATAATAAATAATTTTGTTTCGTATGCAAACATTGCTCTTAAAGTTTTAATGACCCTTACTATTAATGTTGCAAGGTTAATAGTAATAACGCTCAAGGACTTAACAAAATATTTAAAAATTAAGCCAACAATTACAGAATTTGCAGTAACTTCTTATGAGCAAAAGTTTGAAAAATAAAAATAAAAATAATAAATTTCAAGGCACATATTTATAGAATACTCACAACTTTTAATCACATCTTTTCATTTTTTTTAATTAAAACTAATAGATGCAACCATTAATTTTAGTCCAAAAAACACCACCCTTCACTTCAGCAAATAAAAATACACATATATAATTTCAAAAATTAAAGTTAAAATTACTAAAATATGAGTTTCGTATTTGGATTTTTAGTTCCAAGTACCAAGTCTTTGATTTAATTATATTTATTATTAATTTAACTTTCTCTCCATTCTTATTCAAATTCAAATTTAGATAATAAATGAACTTTATAAACAATAGGATGGATATTCAAATTTTTGATGTGAGATTTTAATACACACATTATATTACTATCTACTTAACATATATTTGGTGGCCAATAGGACCTGTTGCATGGCAATTGTAGGACTATGCGCTCCTAACTAAGAAGATATTGTTAACGAAGCTGTAATACTAAGTTTAAATATATTGGTGTTAATTAAATATGAGAAAAATAATACTAATTACAAATATAAAGGAAAATTTATATTCTCTTACTAAAAATCTAACTATTTTATATATTTAACATTCAAATATTTAACATTAATATAAAAATCATTTGTACAACTCATACTACAAATTCAATAAAAATTGTAATTTTAAATTATTTTTGCAATCAATATATAATATTTAATATTTAAGTGTCAAATATATAAAATAATTAAATTTTAGTAACATGTATATAATGTTTTTAAATATAAAATAACTATGAATATAATAATGCTAAGTAAGAGTAAAAAAATGATTTTTATATTTTTTTCACACCCTTTCACATGCAATATTGTTTTCTTTGCATTATATAATGTTTGACAAACATAATATAATGTTTGACAAAAAGTGTTTAAAAGGTATCCAGTTTACATTTTTTTTAGGTGAAAAAGAACCAATATGATCATTTTTGTGGAGAAAAAAAGACTATTAAATTTTTTTATTTTATGAATTTATATAAATAAATGATCTATCTCAAAGATCTAAATGTAATTTACCCGAGATTTTATCTTATTTTAGAACAATAGAGAATTACATAAAATCCTTTCATTTTATTGGTTGAGCCTAGAAAACTCGAACTGACTGACCGTTTTGTCCCTCTTTCTTCTGATTGTGGCCGCCGGCTTCATCGTGAAAGCCGGCTTTGTAAATATCTGAAGCAGAGAATAGATCTCTCTCGCTCTCGCCTACGCCTTGTTAACGTGTCCCGCGGCTTATTCTACTCCACCACCACATCCCGGCTCGCAGCTATCAAGTTTGACACAACTTCCCAGCCCCACTCCTGTCTGTATATAATTAACTGTGCTCTCCTCTGCCGCTGCTCATCACTCTCGGTTCCGCTTCTCAAACTTCGTTTCCTCCGCAGACCAGAGAAAAGGTTGACCAACCGATCGATGATTCTGAGCGAGGTGGCTGCGCCGGCCACGGGGAGTGAAGAAGCTGCGGCGGCTTCCCATCCAGTGGAGGGATGGGCGAAGAGGAAGCGGTCGAAGCGGCCTCGTTGCTTCGACCACCCGCCGACGGAGGAGGAGTATCTGGCCCTCTGCCTCATCATGCTCGCACGCGGCGGCGGCGGAGGCGAAGGCGGAGGCGGAGGCGGCTCCGGCCACCACCTCCCGCCTCTCTCCTCTTCGCAGTCCTACAAGTGCTCTGTCTGCGGCAAGGCGTTCACTTCCTACCAGGCCCTCGGCGGTCACAAGGCCAGCCACCGGAAACCCCTCTCCAGTGCTGCGGAGGACTGGGCGTCCTCCGCAGCCGCATCTGCCTCTCCCGGCACGTCCGCCGCTGCCTCGTGCAGCGCGGGGAAGGTTCACCGGTGCTCCGTCTGCCAGAAGACGTTTCCGACGGGGCAGGCGCTGGGCGGTCACAAGCGCTGCCATTACGACGGCAACGCCAGCGCCGCCGCAGCCTCGTCGTCGGAGGCGACGAGCTCCGTGCAGAAAGGATTTGATCTGAATATTCCGGCGCTGGCTGACGTCACCTTAGAAGGCGGCCGGAGATGCGTCGCGGGCTTGGCGGCGGAGGAGGAGGAGGTGCAGAGCCCTCTGGCGCTGAAGAAGCCTCGATTCCTGATCCCTGCATAATTTGCTCCGCCGCCTTTTTCGTTAATTACTGCAAATTATGATATCAAAAAAAAAAGCAAAATAATTTTTTTTAAGGTCAATTTGTGAGTGTACAGAGGCCATGGTGCATTTTCTTAGTTGCATGAAGTATGAACTGTGAATTTATTTGCAGTTTAATCCAAACTTATATCTATTAGAGGGTAAATTGCACATACATCCTTAAGATTTTAATATTTTTACGCATTAGTTCACATATTTTAAATAATAGCATTTTTAAGTTTTATGATCTTTGAACATTAATTCATGAATTTTGAATATATAGTACTCATGATTTATTGCAATGAAATCTTTTTTTAATATTATATTCAACTAAGCACTTAAAATGTTAAAATATAAAGAGACCAAATGACAATAGAATCTTCTAATTCAAGAAATGATCTAAAATTTGTGAATTGACATGCAAAAAATATTGAATTTCAAAAACTTAAATATAATTTAATCTTTATTAAATTTCATTTTTATTGGCTATATTGCTAATAATTATTATTAATCACATAATTATGCTTAGTTTAAATTAATCATTTAAAGTGAAGGACAACAATAAAAGTATTTAACTTAGGGGGTATTTAGTTAGTTATTAAATTAGTATTATGTAATATAATTTAGATGTAATAATATGTAGATATTATTTTTTAATTAATAATTTTAGAAATTTATAAAAATTTATTTATAGATATCATTAAATTAAATAATTATTTTTTAAAATATTATAATATAATACTAAAATAACATACCAAAACCTCCAGCATAAAAAACAAAAAAAAAAAACTAATTAATAGGTAGCTAATATTGGTGATAGGATTAAGATCATAAGCATTTTCATATTTAATGCAAAGGGCGGTTACCGGTGGTGGGTTACCGGCCAGACCTGCCTGCCGGCCGGGCCAAAAAGAGCCAGCACGAAGCTTCCAGCTGGCGAGGCCTAGAAGGAAAGGATTCAACTGCACTGCAACTTGCAGCTGCAGCGGAACCGCCAAGTGGCAGTTGGGCACGCGGTGGCTGCCGCTAGATATCGTTTAGGAACTGCAACGACAGGTTAGCTCGGGAGTTGACTCAGCTGATTTTTGACTATTCGTTGAACTCGTTTTTTAGAGAACTCGGATGAAATAGATGATAAATTTACATTGGGTCCTTCATGTGTTAACCTCGTTGGACTCAGCTAATTGAAAGCTAATCGTTTCTCATTCTTTTTTTTTTTTTTGAGTCATTTGGGTTAAGTTATAGCTCAATACGATATAAATTTCACTTAGATTGATTCGAAAATACTAAATACCTGATAATATACATCTTTTGAATATCACATAATATAACTCTAGATATAACTCATTTTTTTATGTTGTAATCGTTATAGTCTTCTTTACTTCCCTTTCATCGGAGACATATTTTGGTTTGGGCGAAAAATTAATGAATCGATTATTCGATGAATAGCTCAATGCACAGTTCGATAAGAGCACAATGCTTGATTTGTCAATATTAATAAATAATTTTAAACATAATTTTAAAAGTCTAATTGATAAATAAACTAGTTAATTTGAACATACTAATATTTAGTTCATTAATTGAATATGTTTAATTATAAGACTATATATGATATTTTTTAGAGCTTAATTAATGACTCTTTTATAGAATTAGTACATTTTATTTATTAATAAAAAAATTATGAATAATGATTGTGAGTCTATTTATAAATATATTAATATTTTTGATATATATAAAACTCGTTTGTGAACACATTAAAGACCTCAAATGCGAACCACATGAACCACGCTCTAACATATATTTATGTTCATGAACAAAACTCGAATAATCTCAAAACAAACTTGAGCACTAGCATAAATTCAATTTTAGTAAATAAATTTCTTTGCGGCTATATATTTTTCCTCATTTTTTATGTTAAATCTAGAGCCGTGATCTGATGAGGATCTCACCGCAAATGTTCCCATTCGATTGGAAAAAAAATTTCAGCTTTTGGCTTGAAATTTGTGATAGAAAATAACTTTATTTATTATATTAAAAATTATGTAATACGTAAAATAAAATTTTATATTAAAAATTGAGTAAAATATGAAACAAAATAAATTTTTATTTTTATTTTAAAAATTGAGAAAAAATATATCCATAAACACTAATATTGGAGGCCCACAGGCTAGGCCTTTCATCCCTCTGGAGACTGTGGGCAGTAATAGAACATTGCAATGTTGGAGGCCCACAAGCCTTTTTTTAATAAAACGATGGGCCCCTAAATTCAAGGCCCACAAGCCTTTTTGTTGTTACCAGAAACCTTAAAAATAGGTGCAATTGCATATTCCTTCAATAAAAAATTATTTGCATTTGCTGACAAAATTTTAAACAGATCTCCACAGTTTGACATTGTTTTTTTTTTTAAAAAAAATAAAATAAAATGTTTATAGTTTTGATTGTATTTCGGTTAAATTCTCTTTAGTGCTGCTCACCTAAAATTACTATTATGTTCACATAATAGACCATTTATGTTTAATATATATTATTTATTAAGTTAATTACAAAAGTGATACTCAATAAAATTTTATTTATACATTGAACGCTCTTCAAATTTTATTTATTTTAACACAACTGTGTAATACTAAATATAAACGGTAATATTTATTAAAAATAAATAGAATATATATGAAATATTTTATTGAGTAAATTACACTCGAATTTTTAAGTTTAGGTTATAATAATGCTAAGGTTCACATTTTTAAAATTTTGCCATCTAAGTCATAGAATTTTAAAATTTTAACACCTAAATTTTTTTCTAAACTTTTTATTTATTTTTTTTTAAATTTCATTACTACCCTCCTCTCTCTCTATCTCTTTGCACCAATGGAGGAGAGAGAAAGAGTATAATTATAATTTTAAAAATTTAATAATAAAAAATTAAAAAAAGAGTTTAAATATTTAAATTTTGAAAAAGTGTACATAAGTATTATTATATACTAAATTCAGAAACTCGAGTATAATTTACCATATTCTATTTGTAGCTACCATTAGTCATCCCACCACTTATGGGCATCTCACTGTAGTAATTCAGTTATCATGCATAAACTGTCACCATCAGTTGGACACTATTAACCATGTCGTCGGCTGCTATAGATAATCATATCGCCAGTCGTTAACTACCGTCTCACCGAAAAGTTAGATTTACCATAGCTTAACTATGCTAACGTCAATGAAATTCACTGTTGAATATTGATGATGATTACGAGGCCACTTATGTGTAAATTAATTTTAAAAGTTAGTTATTTCGCAAATAAAATATTTTAAATATATATACATTTAATTAGCTATTTTTATTTTGAACTTTTTTCTTCTTCAGCTAAACTCCTCCAAATTGGATTTTAAAAACAATTAAAATATATTTATGTGCATGCTTAGATTTTTCTAGATCTAAATTTGAAAACAACAACTTCGCTGAGCTATCGTCTCGATACTGGCATGTTTTCAATCAATAATTTGTTCTATTGAAAAACATGATTGAAATACGTTATAAATTACAAGTATCTGACTAAAAAAATTTCAAAATATCACAATATAAAATGTCTATAGGAGAATGTAAAGAATTTACTGATGAATGATTTGCTGTTATATTTTCCTAAAATTTGAAATTATTAGCAAAAACCTTTCTTCACTTCATATTATGGGAGAACTTCCACTGGTAATTAAGCTGTCAATAAATATTTTAAATAATAAATGAAAAACAAAAGGAAAACATTTTTTTAATTTGGAGCATCTTGCTCAATTCATGAATATTCCAATTTTTGATAACTAGAACAAAATGATGGAAAGATAAGATAAAAAAAAAATTAGAAAAAAAGAAAATTCAAAAGAACAGATGAGTGAATGCAAAATTCATATTAAAAAAAAAATTGAAAGGAGAAAATCAATAAGTAATAGTCAATAAAGAAAAAAAAGTTTCACAGTCACAAAAAATTCTCCCTTCTACAAACTAGTTATGGGAATTAAGGTGAAATTAAATTTGGTGTCATTGAGTCTAGATAGTTAATTAGATCTTTGAGTTAGCTCCTCTATTTATAATTGAAGGATTATCACGCCACAATTGAAGTTTCCACTAACTCTAGTTAGCGATGCTTCAGAAATAATTAGTAACGAATTAAGAGATTATCATGTATATTCTTGGGGGAGATGGTGACTATTATACGACCTTCTAAGGGCTGTGATTTATGATTGGTACCTAGAATATTAATTGTTCAGCAGTTTTTTGTGAGCTACATATATTGAAAATAAAAATTAAGATAATTAGAACTAAGTAATATAGCATGTTAATCGGATTAGTCACATCTGGGAGCACTACAGTTGGAGGAGATGCTTCAAGTTGAGATTGACATATAAGATTATGCTCCGTCGAGATTTCTATATGTTGGGACACATCCCATCAAGCAAAACAGTTAACAAATCTCATGCCAAAGTAAATTAAATTGTTTTCGATTCACTAACTTCTCGTGAATATTATGGATTATTATCAGTTGTGTCGAGTCATAGAAGTTTTGGTGGGTGCGATGGGTATGCCTTCACATGCAATTGACACCTCAGATTGCACACACGATTGATGATTCACTCTCTTCAGCCAATAATGATCGATGACCTACATAGTTATAATGAAATATTTATGTGATGACTAGCATGTCATAGGTGGCTCAAATTATAAGCAAGATTTCTAAATTATGAACAGACATATCACAATAATATTTACTTTCTGTCAAGCCTCCTTTGTTAGTGAAGATAAGAGAAATACTTAAAATAATTAAATTAACACTAAAAAGGTCGATTAGATTAGTGCACATTTTCAACCCTCAACTCTATAAATGGTTGTAAAACTATTCAATTACGTAACAACTAATCCAACCAAGCACAATGAGATAGACTAATTGAATGAACTAAGGCCATGCACTTTATCTAGATAATGACCTTTAATTATTCGAGTCAATCTCTTGAATTTAATTTCTTATAGAATTTTTTTTTTTTTGAAAATGTATAGAATAAAATCTTTGAACACATTTCTCCCGAAAAGATGTAAAATCTATAATTATTTGTGCCCACAATGTTAGTTTAATTTATAACATCTCAGTTGATAGAGAATTAAAAGGATAATTATTATAGTTATAATTATTTAAATCACATAGTAGAAATATTTAACTTTATAATATCTTAGCACGAAAGAATCCAATATCAACTATTTTCATTATTAGTAATTTTGACTAATATCTAAATATTACTTTAAAATAAAAATATTATTATTTTTTTTGTAATATATATTATCCAAATGCTCAATCAAATTAAATGCTCGATTTCTTCAATTCAGTCCTACAAAAGAAAATAAGTAGTAATCAACATGGAGATGACAAATATTTTAGAACAGGATTAATTAATTCTTGTCTGAAAGGAGGATACGTGAAAATTGGAAGATAATGTGGATTTAATTTGATTAAGCTTTGGCATGAAAATCTGTCAAATAGTAACTTCCAAATTTTAGAAAAATCCTGAAACTAAAAATAGATAATCTTGAGTTAATTTTTTTCTTAAAAAATTAGAAAATAAGAATAAAATAATAAAAGATATGTGTAGAGACTTAATGCATGAAAGTTGTTTTGATGAATAAAATTGACTATTTTATTCCAAAAAAAGAATGATCATCTATATATATAATAAATATATATACTTAGTTATATTAATATAACAACAGCTTAATCATAACTTGGCTCATATATTGTGATGTTCATGACTGAAGAGAGCGGGGAGTGATCTCCAAATGATATTTCAGGAGAATAGAATCAATAGAGTAAAGTAAGGCTCCTGACAGGTTTCTAATTAGTTGATAAATACTAGTAAGAGGGCATATGATTGAATCGTTCTACATAAAAAAAGAAGGAGAAATCCATAATTGTATAAATAGATAACATGATCTCAAATAGTAGAGGCACTTTTTGAGGCAAAATCGTAAGACTAATAGTAGGAAACTCTGCAGTTAAGCATGTTTGGGTTGAAGTACTATTGGGATGGATGACCTCTCAAAGAGTATTCAAGTCTCGCAGTTCTTTAAAAGCCAAAGCGGACAATACCTCTATATTTGAATCACAAAATATTATATATATATTAAAATATTAATTTGGTTGTATTTTATCCAATATTAAAATAAAATTAAAGAATTTGGAATTAAAGAGAGTGAACAAAAGGTTGAAACTTTTGACGGTTTTGGAACAGAGTTGAAAAACCACATACTAAATTGAAATTTGGAAAATACATTGAGACCAAATTGAAATAAATTCAAAAAATTAAAGCTTACTCTGGTCATAGGGACTCAGATGTTACACCTATATAGTTTTATTATTCTAAATTATAGAAGTAATTAATTTTTTTTAACATGCAGTTTAACCATATTAAGAGCCATATTATAATTAGTCAAAAATCACGGGCCATTAATATCAGAGTTAATCTAAATTAATCTATATGAGGGATAATTTAATAATTGTGTTGATACCACCACATTTGTGCCTTAATAAGCTTGTTTTTGAGTTTATTTTTAACATAATAATTATAGATATAATAAAATAAATGAATTTAAAACTAAGTATGCTTTTTTTCAAACTTATCCTTTCATAAAATAATCCAAAATTAAAGTTGCATATAATACAAATCTTTTAATGCAGGCTAGAACATGATGTTGAGTGGCAATATTTAGAGATCATTAAACATATATAATGCCCTGAGATATGACAGGAAAATTACATATAACAATAAAAGAATTTTATTATTTGCATACATAATTAGTTTGAAGGATTTATATATGAGTTTTGAGTTACAGCTTTGATTATTTCATCATTATTATCTAATTTTTCTTACACTTTGCTCTCTATATTCATCATTATCAACTTATTTATAGCCCATCTCAACTTATGTTTATTTTTATATTTTTTTAACCCTTGTATATATGGTTTTGTATGAAATTTGTCCATTTTCTTTTATTGATGTATTCTTTTTATTGTACTCACAGTTCTTTGGACTAATTAAGAAACTATAGATCATCATCTTATAATATACTAACTAGGTCTGAACATAAATTTAATCATATTTTATTTATTTATCATAGCCTCTGATTTTCTTAAAATAGATATTTTTTTAAGCATATTGAAAAAAATACATTTACATATATATCACTCAATTTGTCTTCAATAATAAATTCATTTTTTTTTTATTTTATAATCATCTAGAAAAAATTCTTGTCAAAATTTGCATTTTCAAATATATTTCGTTGATTATTGTGTGTATATATATATATAATCTAAATAATTATGATTAATAAAATAAATTTTTTATTGTATTGAAACAACCTAATATTTTAATTTTAGAAAATTTAGAGAGAAGAATTGTGGAATAAAAGAATAGAAAGTATAATAAATTATTGTAGAATAATTGAAGGGTGTATACGTAAATTTACAAAATAAAAAAATGAAAGACTATCGAAAGAATATTGCTAAATATATAAACTACAAGATAATTTAAAATATATTATATATATTTATATATTTGCTATATGATTTTTATTGTCAAATTTATATTCTAATTCACGTAATATTCTTTTCGCATTTTCAATCGTGCATATTAAATTCAACTTTGATGATAATTATATTAAAATAAAAATATGTGGATGTCAAGTCTAATATGTAAATTAGGTGTGGCAAGGCTACGTGAAAATCAAAACTCACCTGAAAGTTATTCGTATTTTACTCGATTCAAATTGACTCAATTTTTTTCGATTCGAAATAAGCTTACTCGAAATAAAATCGATTTAACTTGTAATTGACTTGATATGTTTATAAACATATATATTTAAAATTTTTTAAAATATAATTGAGATAGTTATAAATATAAATATGATATAATATTTTACATAAAAGTGATAATATTAAAAAGTGCATGTAAGAATTTAAAAATAAATCCATAATATTATATTTTAATATATTTAGTATAAATAATGGATATTTTTATAGGAAAATATTGTTTATAATTAGGTTAGATTTAACCCAAAAATCGACTCAAAATCAAAAAAATTTAAGTACACTCAAATCGAACTCGACTCAAAATCAAAAATTTCAATTAACTCATAACTACCCCTAATGCAAAGGAATGGAAATTATTTAACTGAAAAATCTAAGTCATATTGTCCCAGCGGCATATTAAAATCTATATATCAATATTTAATTTTTTATTCATAATTTATTTTAACTCATCAAATATGTACCAAAATAGGAATTGCCTTGCTCTTGAAATATTTCATACCCAACAATACATGATTGAAAATAAAAAAAAAATTTACTAAAACATAACCTACATAAATTACTTAAAATCAATCAAATTATTATTTTAGTATCATATGTAAGAAAAAATACTTACAATATATGTGAACCATAATATTTAAGCTAGAGGCATTCAAAAAAAAAATTAAGCTAGAGAATAAGAGCTAATTACATCACTTTTATAAACACATATATATATATATATACATACATATATATATACATACATACATACATATATACATACATACATATATATACATACATACATACATACATATATATACATACATACATACATACACATATACATACATACATACATAAATATATACATACATACATACATATATATATATCCATACATATATATATTCTTTAAATTTTAATACACATTCCCTACATATAAAATATTTATAATCATTCAAGCCTACAAGGGACTCGAAAACAAAATTATCTAGCTATCAGATACTCTTGAAATAATGAAAAAATATTTAAAATTAATTTCTTTTTAAACCACTTTGTCTTTTGTTTTGGACCATTGCAAGACTATACTATAATATGTTAGGTAATAGGTAGAATTAAATTGAGAGGTTTAATTAGCCAAAATAAATTGTCTAGACATGCATATCTTTAATACCATAAAAATATTTATTAAAGAAAAAATTTATAGTTAATACATAAAAAAAATTAACTGTATCAGTAATAAAGATTCAATCTTAATTAGTTTGCTTTAATTTAGATCAAATTGAAATTAATTTTAACTAGTGATGAGATACAAGTGTAATTCTATGTATTTCTTTCTTTAAAATTTATGATATATAATAGAGATTTTTTTTAATTAATGTCTTATTGTACAACTTCATTTTGTTTTCTTTTTGACAATTTCATTAAAGCTGTATAATAATAGATCGCATAGGATGATTTGTGCAAAGTAAATATCCATTCTATTATCAAAAAAAAAATCCATTCTATAGTTTCATCAAATATTAATAACAAGATCCTTTATGTAGTTTTCATAATAAGTGAATTAGTCAAAATTAATTTAATTTACATTTCATAAAAAAATCGTTAGCAAATATAAATGTTAATACTTTTTTATCCTGATATAAATGTTACTACTTAATATATATATATAGTAGTTGATCAAGATACATAGTAATAAAATTGACATAATTACCGCTTTAACATATATATATATATAT
>JAEMOT010003878.1:123992-145206 GCA_019297695.1 Apostasia ramifera | reverse complement strand
ATATATATATATATATAATATGATATGTGAAATGTAAATCTCATTGTTATACACATGACAGATAACTGAATCATACACACTTATTCAATACTATTTATTTAATTTTATTCAATAAATATTTTGAGGAATACCAAGTAAATACATAGATTTTTTGTGTAACGTCTGAACGATAACCATCTTTCCCTCTTTTCATAAATATATGTGATTTTTATTTGATAGAATAAATATGGATAATTATAATGATTATTAGATTTTATTCTAACACTTTTATTATTGCTGAGTAGTAAATAAGTCATAAGCACAACTATCTCTTGAGATTTATCCGCTTTTAAGATTTTTCTAGGTCTTCGTTGTCCTCGAGCAAGGCAGGTATGGATAACGGTGGGAGAGCCTTTTAGAGTCGTTCCCAATTATGATGATCTAGAGCATTATATTATTTAACTTGATTAATAAATTTATTGGTGATGCATAATGAAATTATATTATCAAATATACTATAAATTCAAGAAAAAATAATTATCTATGATGGAATATTAACGTAATTTTATCTTTGATGTGCTCAAATCTTATTTGAAGCAAAGAAAGAAAAAAAAAATAAAAGCGTGGAAGTAGAAAAAAAAAATTAAAACAACAAAAAAAAGAAGATGAAAAACTACCCTTTTCATTTATTCCACTTCTTCAACAGGAACTCATTATCTTCCCTATATACAAAATCCGTTATAACAGTAGTTCAGAATACTTACACGAAGACAAGCACACCCATTTTTGCACCCAAAATCGACAGGCCAGGGATGAAGGTGGACCCCATGCCCAACCCGCCACGTCACACCTTACAACAGAACGTGAAATATATTACAAACCGAAAATTCTATCGAAAGCGGTGATCTAACCGATACGGTCCAACTGGCTCTCGTCGGCTTTCAGACCTCGCGCGGGTCGACGAAAATTGAGCCACCCGGCGGCGAGCGGGTCCAGTCACCGACGGCGCCGTCGCTGTAGTCCTCCGCGAGACGCTTGATGCACCAGAGATCCTCGGCGAAAGACAGCATTTTCCAGTGGGGAATCCCAGCCACCAGCGGCTCGCCGGCGGAGACTTCGGTGGCGACGACGCCGCATCCGCCGGCGCGCGCCATGTTGTGCGCGTGCCTGCAGAGAGAGCGCAGGAGCTTCGCGGCGGCGGGCCCCTCTCCGCCCAACCCATAGAGAAAGTAGCCGCCGAACGGCCGGAAAAGGTTCGGGACGGAGGGAATCCTCAGCCACGGCAGAGCCCTGTCCACGGCGCGGCTCGTCCACGCCAGCCCACGCCACAGGAGCGGCGCGCCGCGGAGCTCGAGCCGGAAGAGAGACTTGCTGTCCCAGACGCTGAGGAGGGCCCACGACTCGGGGGGGTCCGCGAGGAAGCGGCCGACCCCGGGCCAGTGGACACCGGCCGGGAGGGCGAGAAAGGTGCCCAGGGTGAGAGGATTTCGGAGGACGGCGTCAATGTCCCGGGGAAAGAACTCGGTGGTGCAAAAGCGGCGGCGGTAGAGCCCCTCGGCCTCGTCAGCGGTGAGGCTGACTACGGCGACGGCGCGGGAAATGGGGAGGCAATGGGCGAATACCGGCTGGACGAGGATGCTCGGAGTACGGAATTTGGAGTAGCCGCAACGCCCGATGAATAGACACCGGGAAGCCTCGTTGTCCTTGTCCGTCGCCATGTAAGCGTACTCCACGCCCTTGGACCGGAACCACTTCTCCATTTGCTCCACCAGCTTCAGTCCAATCCCCATCCGCCTAAAATTTATTCCAGATATTCATTCCATTATTATTTAAAACAGAGATCATTAGAGAGACAGAGAGAGAGATGATGATGATGAGTACCTGTGGTTTGGCGAGACGCGGAGGCCAAGAATGTAAGCAGCCTTGGTGTAGACGGGTGCGGCGGCGGAGGAGGAGCGGGGTGTTTTCTTGTCGCAGGTGACGGTCTTGACGCAGCCGCGGATGAGGCCGACGATCTCCTTCTCCGGTCCAGCGGTCTCGGCGACCTGAAAAAGCAGAGAACTTCATCAGCGAGGCAGCGGCAGGAAGACGTACGATATTGGGAGATCGGAGAAGACGACGATGATCACCAGCATGAGGAAGTACGGGGAATGGCGGACGCGGCAAACGGGGTCGCCGAGAAGGTCGGTGAAGAGTGTGACGGCGCCGCTCGGACCCACGTCGCACATCCTGTCCACCGCTTCCGCGCCTGCCAGGTCCCTCTCTGCTTCATACTCCCTCACCACCACCTCCATCTCTCTCTCTCTCTCTCTCTCTCTCTCTCTCTCTCTCTCTCTCTCTCTCTCCCTCTCTCTCCCCACACACACAAAGCGAACTCTCCGACGTTATAGTTGAACCACCTGAGACAGGAAGATCGATGAACTCTCCAACTTGCTGCTTCTCAATGGTTGCTCTGCTTTCCCCTGTTCTGCTCTGCTTTTCTTAAATCCTAGTTAGTTCGGTCACACAATATTAGACTCGCTCAATCTCTTCCTTCCCCTGAACCCCACCTCTCTTCATTATCACCGCCAGGGCTGGGCTTGTACCGGGCCGTTGGTAGACCATCGGGTATTTATACCCGCTTTCTCTCTCTAAAAAGCCCTCCCCTTTTTAGTCATGAGATAATAATAACAATACGACCATGAACTTGCTGTGAAATACGTTCTGATAATGACTTACGGCAAGAAAACAGAGCGTATATATCTCTATTCGTATTTGTACAGGGTAGATAAAGTTGGCAGCTCTAGCTCTGTCGTTTTAATTAGCCCATAGAAGAAATCAATATCCTTCATTTATATTTAATTGGCTTAGGCTGAAAAGAGCCGTACTCAATAAGCTGGTGACCAGTCAATTGTTTTCAACACGTAAATTTTTATTTCTGTAATTATAATATATATTGTTGACATATGATTTCAGTGTTGCATCACAGTTATACACGTGGTGCTCCATCTTGAAATATCATGCATTAACCTTTGAAGCTATTTGGGCCCTTCTAACCTCGTGAGTGAGGTTTCGGCCCTCCTAACCTCGTGAGTGAGGTTTGGAGCCTTTCAAACATCCTGCATGACCCTTGTTCAAACAGCTCTCCCAACCATATCGGGCACGATATTTTTCAGCTATACCTATCACTGTTAACGTGCTCTGGTCATACCGTTTCCAATGCAGCATGCTTCTTCTAGACACGTAAATCAAGGGTCCACATGCTTCAGCCATCACGAATCCCCAGAAGCAGTACCGAGATCCAAAGGTCAAGCTCTCTTTACTGACTCTGGTCCCTTCAGTGGCTGACAAGCGGCGCAAACCCAGAGCTTATCCACCTCCTTTCCTCCGGAAAATTAGGATAAAACTACACCATCTGCTGCCTACAAATACCAAGGAACAGGCTTGAAAGAAAGGGAGATCGAGCACCCAGGATCAACAGATCAGAAGAGGAGGACTCGCCCCAAGAAGAGCAGAATCTCTCCTCTATCACCTCTTGTAAAACAGGAGCTTGAGAATAAGAAAAACTCTCTTCCTTATTCTTTCTCTCTCTTCCTCTAGTAAGCTCTTTGTATTAGCCTTCACGGCTATCTTTTTTCATTAGTGAAACTTCTTCGCTGACCGCTCGGTAGATGTAGGGAATTTTCTCCTTGAACCACCTTAAATTGTTATGTGCTCTTCTGGATGCTCCGAACTCTCTCTCTTAAGCCTCAACTATCAGGCTTACCTCTCTGCTCGCCGTCATCTCCTAGAATTCTCTCTTTTTTAGTGTTCTTTGAGATCCCTTACATCTTACGTCAACATATTCTTATATATATATATATTAATACATAAATAAATAGAAAAATTGTCATGTGTTGGGATCTGTTCTCGCGCGGGATGACATAATTAACAGCACGGCATATATTTTCGAAGGATTAAATGTGATGGCAAATCCTGTAAATAATTTAGTCCAGATCGGCTCCCATCGCACGGTCCACGGTCTTCCGAACTGGAGGCGGTTCGCCCTGTCGGATCGGACTCTGGAGCGCGAGTCGCCGGCGGCACTCCGACACCTCACTTAATCCCCACTTACGCCACGTGTCCGGCGAGGGGCTGGAGGCCAGATTGGGGCAACTCTTTTACTGTGTCTATTTCGTTTTTTCTTTAATTTTTTTCGACAGAAAATCTTTAATTTATTTTGTTCCTACATTTGCTGCTGCGATTAAGGCGGTTAATTTTGTTCGAAAATCAAAAATTATTTAAAAATTAAATTAAAATTTAGATCGAATTAAATTTGATTCAATCAAAATGAGCCGACTAACGAACCATTTTTTTTCCCAATAATTTTATCAATCCAATTTTGAGTCGGCATTGGATCAGATCGAGATGGCTCGAAATCGGATCGATTAAAAAAATAAAAAATATTATATATAATGATGGCAGTAGAATGTGAATTTATCATTTCATCGAAAATCCTTCTTATGCTCTTTAAGTAAACTTCTTACTTCAATTAAACAAAGTCGATTCATAGTAACTTCAATCACGCTATGCACACAATTTTTTTCTTCCTTTTTTAAGGTAAGAAGACAATCATGGTTCTCTTGGTACAAAATTATCGAGAATACCTTATACATTACTATCTGGACTTCAAGCACTCCTTTCAATAGTTCAATAATTGACTAACGGTGTCACTATTTTACAATGGACAATAGCCGCTCCTACTTGAGATTATTTGATGTTCTAAACAACTTTCAAATCAGTTGAGATAATCTCTTCTCAAAGAATAACAGAACAATTAACTTCTCTGAACCAATTAATATTCTCTTCTTGATATTTCTCTTACGTGAAGTTATCTCAGATAAGGTTTGTCAAGTTTTCTCTTAGTCGGTGAAGTTTCATTTAGCAATGATTTGCTCCTCATAGTAACAAAATCTAGATTGAATCGATGTTTAAGGAATTTCATATTTACTAATGTTGATGAAATATTTATCAAGTTTTCTTATATATTAGTTGAATTTTCGATAAATCTTTTTTTCAACTTCTTCTAGAAAGATCTCCAACTCTCCTTCTCAACTTTTGAAATGGGTTTCAATCTTGTTATTACTAAGCAAGTTCTTTTGTGCATCACATTTTTCAACTCCCTACTATTCAAAGTCGATTGGAATCAACTACAGTTGTATAATAGCAGAAAAAGTAAGTCAACTCAAAATCAGCTCGAAGTCGATATTTATCTTTTGATTTGTATGTAATTTTTCTACTATTATACACTAGTCATTTAAATCCTAATCATATAATGTATATTTATTTAACCTTCGAGTTTACTTACTTATATAAGTCTAGACTATTCATTGAGGAATTTTTACTCACCCTATTATTTTTATTTTATTTACAAATTAATGTTGAGCAAAAGAATATAACCTCAGAAAAACTTTTATATTTTTATTGTATATTTTTAACATATACTTTTGTAAATTACAAGCTTTGTAAAGACATTGTAGATAGTGATTCAGTTTGAATGTATGTAGAATTGATATATTTGTAGGTATATATATATATTTTTTGTGACAGATTATATAATTATTAAAATTTTATATTTTTATTATTTGTTCGTCGCCCCCGCTTTGTTGAGATGTTATTGAAATTTTTTATAAATTCGTTAAGATAGAGTAGGGTGTGACATGCACTTACGGTTGTCGCAACCATCATAGCTTCTATTGTAAAAAATGTAACAAACTTGATACCTTCAACTTCCAAGTGGCGTCTTCCTCTTCAATGTGTAATTAAATATCATCAAGTTGACTTCTTTGAGTCTAAATTTTTTGTCATGTTTGCATCTAAGTAGCTTATAAATTTTGGCTACTTCTTCCATAAGTATAATGTCAGCTTTGCAATACCTAGAAGATATCAAAGAATCTGCTACACCATCACTTAGCTTTCCATTCCGGGATTAGAATGAAATAACTAACTCCAATCACACGATTGAGGAGCTTATTTCATCACATATAATCTATTCTTCAATTGCTAGACTTGATACTTCTTGCCCTCAACTTTGAAGGTTTGGGATTACATTATGTATATATCTACTCACCAAGTTCCCACATCGAGAAAAATTGTTATGTTTAACTTTTAGATCAAGCTTTCTAGTTAGTCTGAGGATAGTGCATACTGACATTATCTTCACCACTAGTTAATTAGAAGATTTCTTTGTATCGCAACTTTCATTTGAAGCCTTTTTAGATAAATTTAGCTTTGTACTTTAGTCATGAATTCTTCACCCTCATTTTGTACATTCACTTATTCGTCAATATTTTTTGACATTTGATAACTTCTTCTACTCATAGGTATTGTTGCAAGGAATCTATCTCCTCCTTTATAGCTTTCTATCAATTTTTGACCTCTTTATTCTCCCGTGCTTCTTTGATGCTCTCAAATTTACTATTCACAAATTTACAGCCACAAAAAATTCGTCATAGTCAAACAACTAAATGGTGATGCTGTTGCTAATAACAATTTTAACTCATTACGACATTAATGATTGAAAGACTAAGTTGGTTGTTACTGTATCACAAGTATTTTTATTTATAGATCATTTACAGTAGAATTTCTAACAATCATTATTTTATCGTGATTTTGCAAGTGATAATTATTGATCACAAATTATATATATATATATATATTATTGGTGTTTGAATTTGTCATTATGTTGAATATTAAGGGTCTCAACTTAGTGAGATAAAAAATTAATTATTGTTGTTGTATGTTGAATATTTAGGATGTTTATATTATTTAAATACCAATATTATCTAAATATTTATATTATTTTTAGATTATTATTTATTTAATTAGGTGGGTAATACTAAAATATAATATTAAAAAATCAATCAAATCTCATCGCAATTTTGAGTAACATGTATCTTGATATCATTTAAGATTGATATATGATTTTACAAATTTTTGCAACAATTACTAAAAATGCAATCAAATTAAATAATTATTTTATTTAAATAACAAAATAATATTAAAATATTATTTCACCAAATGCCTCCTAATTCTCATTCTCATTTCTTGTTAAGAGACAATGACCCTCTAATCAATGCCTTCTATAGACCAAACAATTAATTTCTCCAATTTTTTTCCACATCAATAATTTTCATTAAAATCTTCTTTTTCTTTTGTAAAATGATTACTTTTTTCTCAATTTTTGATTTTCCAATTCCTTAATCATTTGATTTGCATAAATCTATCATGTATTATGTATTAATTTTTTATATGAATTAAGAGAACGATATCATGTATTATTTATTAACTATTAATTAAGTATTAGGAGAATGATATTGACATGTGAATTTTTATTTTAAAAAAAAAAAGTAAGCAAAGTTTTTTTTTTATAAGAGTACGTAAGCAAAGCTTTTAAGAGACGTAAGGCTCTTAAAATATCCTCCACTTTTTAGTTTCTAGCAAAGATGGTATAAAATTAAATATTCTTTTTGATTTATCTCATTGCATTATTTTGCAATTTAATTAATTCCAAATTTTAATCAAATTTTATTGCAATTTTACATACCTCTGCCCATGGACACCAATAAAAACAACAAAATGATCTTTGATGGACAAATCAAGACCTTTCATTTAAATACAAAATTATAAATATTTTTTATATGATGAAATTAAGAAATTAAGAGTACAAAGGGTGTGTTTATTTGAATGGATCACCCTTATTTTTTATGAAATAATTATTCTTACATTTATTTTAATGTAATAGCTATTTCATAAAAATTTCTATTATATATTTTATGAAATAGTCATTTTCTCCTCTTATATACACAAAGATTAGATATTCTTTAGCTATTTCTTATAAACTAAAAAAATCATTCTAAAAATACTATTATTCACTCACATACATATATACACGTAAATATACCTATTTATATATATTTCATGTACATATATATTTGTATAATTTATATATATCTAATTATTTGTATAAAATCAAATTTAATGATAATAAAAAAATATAAAATTTTATTAATTTATATTTATGAGTATTTAGATTTTTTTATTTATTTTATATTTTATATTTCATGTTAAATAAAAAAATTATCATTTTATTTTCTTTAAAATAATAATTTCATTGGGAATGATAATTTCATTATAATCATAAAAATAAACGTATCAAAATATATAGATATCATTATGAGTTTAATAAGGCTATATCCTCCTACAAATTAATAAAGAAAAACTAACTATAAATAAAAAATTATACAGCATTGAAATGCACAGGCTATTATTTTATTTTAAAAAAATCCCCAATCCAACTAAAATATATTGCACTTTGAAATGATTCAAATGAATATAAACTCATGAACATGAGAACCCATGAAAATATTATTTTTATGAGAGTATTACATAATAATATATATATATATATACATATTAGAATATTTGAAGATAACTCTGCATCAATATTTGTTAAATAATATCACATAACCAATATGAATTGATGTAAAAGCTTAGTGAGATGGACGGCAAAAACTATGGTAAACATTTTTTTCAAGCTAATATTTAAATATGATATTTGATGCAAGTAGGTTTCCAGCATGAGCAGAATTTGTGAGGGCTGCTGATGATTAAGTTTTTTTTAATCGTGGATTAAGAAAATGTTTGAACTGGTCTAGATTAATGAGCTCTTTGCCATATCTGAAATTTGAATTTTTTTTTTTTGAAAGAAATCTGAAATTTAAATTGATATAATATGTATGGCGATGTTGAGGAAGTTCTAATATGGCCATTAGTTGATGGTGATGGCAATAATGATTGCATGGTTTTGCCAAAGTGATAATAATAATAATAGTAATATCATTATTATTATTATTATTATTATTATTATTTTATAAATTTCTATCAACAAAAGTTTCCCTAATTTTAAACTAGTTTGCTAATTATTAAAAGGGTTACAATTAGATGCACAGTACAAAAATATTACTTTTAAGAGTATGTTTTCATTAATTTAGGATTTTAATAAATGTTAAAATCTTTCAATAATGACCAGAATATCACATGCTCTCACTTCACACTTCTATTCCAAGCTGTTAAGTTGAATATACTTGGTTTATCTCCTCTATTGATTTCATTCGGCCCTAATTTATGGCTCGCAAATGATGACAACACTTCTTGTGATTGTGACCATCTTGAACTCATAAGTAGTGGCATTAACTATTTATTGTTCTAGTGGTATCTGTGATACAAGAAGTACTACTTCTCACCATCATCTTTACACATGAGTGACCGTTTTTTAAATTTTCTGAGACCTCTTCTGTGTTTTTCCTCTCAGTGTCTCAATTTGCAATAACGAAGCTAATTAAGCCATGAAAAATCATCCACTGACACAAGCTCCACAACAACGTCCGACCAGTGACTCAACTCCATTGTAATCCCAGAATCCCTTATGCGTCCTCATCTCCCTCCAATGCCACTCGCCATCGTCTCCTTCTATCTTCATGTTTTTCTCAATAAGCTATTAAAGTTTAATTAATAGTCCTCTTGCTACGAAAAGAATTGTGCTAATAATAAGAGATCATGAAGTGGTTTTTTAGTCAATGGTGGAAATGGTTCAAGTATTAGAATCGACCTTAATGAATCTAGCATATCAAAAATTTTATTTATTGTTTATTATTATTACATATTACTTTTAAATCATATATAATATGAGGCAAGGCAACCATCGGAGTGTGGATGGTGTGAGACAGGGGGTTTAGGTTGAGTCAAATGGAATGTGGGATATAATAGGTCAAGTACAAGTTATATGATATATATATGAAATGCAATGATCACAGGATAAGACATGACGGGTCAATAATAAGCGTGGGCATATAGTGAGACGGTATAGGCTTTGGTCATTTCTACTCCAATCTGTCCCATTTTCACTTGTGATTATACAGTGAATTCATAATCAATATAAAGGTAAATATTTTAAATCCTTTATTTTAAGATAAAGAAAGAAAATAGTTAGAAAAAAAATGGGCCTTGCATTAAATGCCTTCACAATTAAGAGTAATCAGGATAGATCCAAAATTATGTCAATTTACAAAGTCTTTTTTTACGTTTGTTCGTTTGCAAAGTTTGAATATTGAACATGAAAGTGCAATAATCTTATTTTAAGTATTTTTGAAAATAAATGAAAATATATATATATATATATATATATATATTATATTTTTTTATTATATATTTATTTATATAGCAGTTGATCCCTTTTTATTCGTATGGACTGGAATTTAAAATGGTCAACGTATTGACCGGCAACAGTCAACACGCAGTGGAGACGAGTGTTTTCCGCGTTGACCGATTATGCAAAGCATTTGGCGGGCAAAAATTTGCCACGTGTCCTGCAGACGGATTGTGAAAAAAAATTATTAAAGTAAATATCAATTAAGTCCTCTGGTTAATTTACTGTTTATAAATTAAGCAAAATTATGTAAATATGTATCTGAGTTTACAGTTATAGCTAAACAAATTACATGAGGGCAAATTAGAGGATCCAAGTTATTATTTTTATATAGTGAAGACTCAATTACCCATGAGGTAAAATTAGAAGGAGAGTTGCTATTAGCCTAAAAACCTAATTTAAAAATTTTGAGCATGAGTCGTGAATGTTGACCTATTTATTAAATAAATTAGGTTCAGGTTGAACATAATTGAGTTGGGTCGAGTTTAGGTTGTCATTTAGTAACATTTATTTTATAAATGAGTCAGATTGACCGGTTGACCTAACCCATTTATTAACTGAGTCAGGATCAAGTCATTAATCTTGACCAGTATAATAAACGAGTTTGGTTCAGCTTAATCAAATCTGACCCATTAATCCATTTTGCCACTCCTAAGTCCCAACTTAGCTATTCCTTTTGTATATACTAATACATAAATAGTTAAGTTATTTAGATGCAAAATAAATTATTATGTTATAAATAAATCTAAAATAACAAGTATAAATTATACATTAATCTAAAAAGTATTTTTGATCATGTATACAACCTAACAACTGATCTTCAAACTCGAAAAGTGCTTTTTATAAACAATTATGCCGCTACAAGAAAAAAAATATTTTTTATTACTGTTCATATAGATTTTAAGTCATTTTCTCAAAAATATTAATTTCATCTTTGTGAAAAAGTTTTTTTTTTGATGAAATTGTTAAAAAAAGTTGACATACAGTAAACGTGCAAAAGAAATTATTAATTACTGTTATTATTCAATATATAATAATTTTTTCATTTTTTATGTTTCATGCACCTTAATTTAATATTTTTAATAGAACGGCCTTTATATGGTATTTTCTCTATACATGTATTTTTGGTTAATTTTCTCTACTATGCAGAATATTTCTTAATGATTGTTTTTAAATTGTACTTTTTTAATACAAAGTAATTTGTCAGAGTATTTATAGTTTAATAACTTGTACTTGATTTTGACAATATTCTTAAATTTTGACGAATAATTTGAAAAAATATTAGTGTAGTGTATATATTATGTTTGTGGGCGAGTGATTTAGATATATATTGTCTACTTTTTGATTAATTTAATAATGAATTGTATTCCGGCTAAAAAATAATTTTTTTAATTTATAATTTTTTTATATAAATAATGAATAATAAATTTTACATTGGTATTATAATATATATATATACATCTTTTTCACCGGGAGAACGTATAGTATGTAATTATTTAAAAAAAAATATTATCTAGTAAGTAATCACTTGAAATACTTTGTGTTAATCATATCTTGTAAAGCTTAATTAATTTAAGTTAGGGGGCATTTAGTTCAATATTATCTTGATTTATGCTATATTTTTTTGAGCTATATAAGTAGATAACGTGATCTTATGAAATAATAATGATGCCTTTTAAAAAAAATTTATAAGATTAATAATAAAAAATTTTGCAGTTAAGCGTACTTGGAATGAAGTAGTACAGAAATCGGTAACCTCCTAGGAAGTAGTGAATTAAAGTACACAGTTTCTAAAACTAAAGCAGATAATACTTCTACATTTGCATATCATTAAATCAAACAATCATATTTTTTAAATAATATGATATAATAAAAAAGTTGTATTGAACTAAATGTTCTCAAAATATTTTTTTTATTTTGAGCTCAATTAAATATTTTTCTTGCGTGTCAAGTATATATAGTATATATGACAGCTCAACATATATCAATTAAGAAATGATCATTTATGTATGTCTGGCCACGTGCTTCACTTAAAGCACTAATTAAACATTTGATAAAGAGATTAAGAGAAGCCATTAAGAACAAGAGATGGCAGCTGTCGAGCTGAAACCAAAGGAGAATCTAAAAGCAGAAGATTTTTGCGAGCTCCGCGTAGATTGACCTCTTTATCGTTCATAATATTGAAGATATATATAGAAGCACGAAGCACGATGCACCTAACTCTGGAAAACAAGCCCTTTTTCTACGTAAAAGTTCTTGCATTCCCACTCCCACGTGAATAATACCATGCTAGAATAAATTACATCTAGGTCCTTAGATTCTCCCCATATTCCATAAAGATCTACGTACAGAATTAGAATTAGTAATTAACTTGAATTGTTTCACTTCAGTACTTGGAAACAAAAGGATTTATGCGACTGATCTCACCTAGCAGGATAAAAACTTGATTTGTTATTATTGTTATCATTTAATATCAGTACTTGAGGTTCTGAGATAGCTAGACTAATTAATTTTTTTTTATAGAAAGATTAACGCTATCTTTTGAGATATCACCACTTGGCAAGATGAGTAATTAAAGATATCGCACAAGTAAATTACAGCTTTTGCAAACCAATCTCGTGGATTTAACAAAACTATCTTGAGGGCTAAGTAAATTTTCTCTCTCAAAGGTTCTGAATACCTATGTTGAAAGATTTATTGGGATTTTGCAAATCTATGTCAAGAACTTTGTAGTGTTATTCTGAATATATTTCTGCAAACTAATTGTTACAAATTAATTTTGCGGAATAATCTGGAGGATTAATCAAATTAAAGGAACTCTTTTCGACTCATGGATCCTTGGTCTTTTACTAATTCTCTATAATTCTTTTCCATGTAATCTGTCGAAAGAATCCTGTTGCATCTAATGAATTTGTCCACTCTTTCCCTCTTTGGGCCGGGCACCATAGTTTTTTCCTATTGCGATTGTTACCTTCAACGACAATCATGCAAATCACTTAAGAGGGGATTTGGTTTAATATTATAATAGTATTATATCATATTATTTGAAAAAAATAATTTAACTTAACCGATGCACGTAGAAGGCTAAGACCTCTCAGACCATGCATCTAAAATAATTCTTTCTCTTCATTTACTTATTGTTCCATTTTTATAATTATTAATTATTATTTTATATACTATTTGTCTATCTTCTTGCATTTACTATGTGTTAACACATATTTATTTGGCTCTTCTATATTATACACATGTTCGGGATCAAGATAAAATCATAGAGAGAGTATGGGCTTGGATCTGCAATTTCTCAAGATTCTATCACCCACTTTCAAAATCATATAATAAATTCTCTAACATATCTATAATCACTTAGCTCACTTGACTTAACACAGGGCAGCTATCTAGCCCTCTTCTTAGCCTATAAAAAAAGAGATTATTCTTCTTAAAGAAATTTTTTTAAAATTATTTATTTGTCCTTTTTCCTCTTATTATATGCTTTCTTTGAACTTTTTTGCCGAGAAGAATGAAGCTAGAATCTCACTAGAGTTGTACATAGCCTTTCCGAACTTAGATCCAATCTCGCTATTTTCCGAAGAGTCTTGTCAGACCTAGATCCATGATGCCTTCACCAAATCTTGGCTGTCTTCACCGGATTTCAACCATTTATGCGAGATCTTGGTTATCCTTGCTTTTAATTCAGCCTCTACTATAGCCATCGATTTCTTCTGCAGATCACTTTACTTACCTTACTGAATCACTATACATCACTAGCCAATGACGTCATTACCATTGCTGGTGACCGTAAGATATTCCACAAGAATTTGATGGTCTTCCATTAATTAGAGCATCGGCATTGGCGTCATCTACTCTGCATTCAAACTTTTTTTCACTGAGGCTGACCCTCAACATCACCTTCGGATTACTCAGCTCCATCGTTGCAGTCCATATCCAAAGCTACACCGCAATCCCTGCCTGAAACATCACACTCTATGTTTGAGGAACAATGAAATTAAAAAAAAAATTACTCTTTCAGATCCTAATTTTTTTGTATCATTATATTTAAGCTCTCTTCTTTTTTTTGTATTATCTTTATTTTCAGCCTCCAAGGCCTCTTGAGGACATCATCTTATTCACTCTTGTTAAAAAAGTGCCCCTCCACATTTCCCAAAGCTTCCATCAAGTTTCACTGAAACCTCATGCACAAGGTTCCTTGGGCATGGCATAATTATAATATAAGATTTTTAGTTCTAATATTATTGCATGTAAGTACTTTCTTACTATTTTAGTTCTATTTTATATTCGAGGTTTTTGGAGTCATCCATCATGCTAGTCTATATCCAAGGAGTGCTACTTGATGTTTTACGAAGTTTATTGACTGCTTTCGCAACACCAGAAATTCCTCAATTCTTTATTTCTTTCCTCAGTGCCATAAACAAAAAGTGGTTCTCCGACGATTTCTGAAGTTTTGAGTGACATTTTTGTGCTCGCCCACGTCCTAGGTGTGGCCCCCGACATTTCCCAAAGTTTTCTAGCTGCTAAAACAATGCTGGCGACGCCTGTATTCATTATTTTCCTTTCGCTGAGTGCCACAAAAATGTCATCGTGGCCGTTGAATTTCAAGAAAACACATCCACCACCTCCTCTCAGTTGACCAATGTTGACCATGACACTGCCGGCAAACTCCTGTGGCTGGCGAGGCCTCCCCATTGTTTCACCAAAACAACTGCCATGTTGTTTTCTTCTAGCATTCATGCAGGAAGATGGGCACAATTATATGATAAATTCTTATTCTAAAATTTATTACACTTAAAATTCTTTTAATAATTATTGATCATTTTCTCGATCCAATTAGATGCACTTGTATCTTGTAACTCCTCCGAGGAAACTTAAACATTAGCTTGGCTTGTGAAACTAGGAGAAATTTAATTTATTTACAATATTTTTTTTATTTAAATGCTCTGATTGCTCGATTTAATTTAACTATGTTATACTGTACAGATTTCTCAATCAACACTCTACGTGTTGTCGATCCTCAAAACTCCAAATTTCAGATCAACGCATCGAAAACAAATACATTGAAATACAAATCTAGAGGGACGGGATATTCCAAAAGGATCAGTAGCCTGGATCATGAATCTGCGCGAGAAAAATGTAGGAGAATCATGATTCAAATTCTGCATGCGAATGTGGGTGAAAATAATGACCTAATTTCATGGACTTGCACGTAATTAATCCTTGACGTCCTCCATTAATTAGTACGTAGGTTATTAATTCAAGCTCTTTTTGCCACTTAAATTTAGTAAAAAAATTATACTGGAAGTCGTTATGGGCACATTCTGCATTCTTCTGGGAATCTTTTAAACTCTGCAAAAAAGAGGCATTGCTCAACTATTTGAGTACATGTTTATTAATTTAATGAAGATGGGGCCAAAATTGGTCGATAATACAATAATTAGAGGAAGATGATGACCAAGGCGACATGTTTACATTGATGTCTCAATCTTGTTTCGAGCCATGCATGCAATTAGCTGGCTAGCTAGACATGATGATTTAAGTAAGCATAAAGTTATTTTCAGGACCACAATATCAGATGACATTTTATGTAGGTCCTAATTTCTTTTAAGCTTTCCATATGATTACATCGCATAGCTAGCAATGACTCGTAGGCCTGTCAATGGATCGGATCCGGATCGGGTTGACCCCGACCCGGACCCGATTCTAATATATCCGGATCGGATTAAAAATCGGATCTGATCGAGGTCAACCCAGATCCGTTCCATGACCAGCCACGGTTCGGATTTTCGGATCGGATTTCGGGTCGACCCGAAACTTTTTTTAAATAACTTAACACTATTTTTTCAATGACTACAACTATTAGTTGTATATATATTCTTATATTTTTAAATAAAATTTTGATCACTAAAATTTACAATATAAATCTATTATAGTAGAAAATATAAGGATAATATATAAACATCTAAAGATCATATCACTGACATCAGCATTATATTACAATATTACAAAACATAAAACCAACAGTTGAATGAAAATATTACACAAAAAATAAAGCACGGTTCTGTTAAAGCTAGCACCAAATATTTTATCTTAATAGTAAAAAATATTTGTAGTTATTTATCTCATTTCACAATGCAAGAACTTCCTGATTATTGCATTTTAAAATAATTTGCAATAGCCTCTTTAATAACTATAGGCCTCAGTCACATTTCAAAACCTTCATAAAATAAAACAATAATTAACATATACAATTAAATAATAAATATATAAATACGTAAAATAATTTTATACTTATAAATTTTAGGTCGAATTTTTTTCGGGTCGGATCAGCATCGACCCGGATCCGACCCGACAATACTTAAACGAAGCGGGTCGATTTTTCGGAATAATCGTGCGGATCAAAAATTTATTCCGTTTCATAAGATAATCGGTTCAGATCACGGATCGGATCGGATCAAGATCCGACACATTTACAGGCTTAGCAATGAGCTAAGCTTTTGTAGAATGTTTAAGCTCGGTTAGTTTATAATTAATTGAATGAGCTCAAGCTTGAGGCTGTTCGTGAACAATAATGGAGCTCGTTATTCAAGCATAATATTGAGCTTAATTGTAATTAAGATATTTAGATGAGCTCACATCAAATTAATAAATAATACTTATTTATTAACAATTTATAAACTATTTAGATATCAAATTGGGCTGTGAATGAGCACCTCCTTATGTATTGTTTACAAAAATAAATGAGGGAGGATTACTATTTATTTATTTATTTTAAAAAAATATGTATGATGTGAAATAAAGTGAGTTAGTTATATTAAAAATTGTATTAAATATGAAATAAAGTGATTATTTAATGTTAAAATTTGTGTAGAATAAAATATAAAATAATTTTTTAAATTTTTTAAAAATAAATTTAAAGTTATGATCATAACTAAAATAAGTTATTTTTTTGAGCTGTTGTCAAAGATCTTTTCTAATACATCCAAGAATTAGTTGTATAAATTCTATTCACTTTGTACCACTACGCCATATAAAATGCATAGTTGCATGGGACGCCGCTATATGCCATGTAGGCCATAAGCCTTCTTATAGGTGGTCGCTATGTTCCCTTACCATCACTTCTCGTCGTGCTCCAGAAGTCGAGTATCTAGGGTGATTGTGGGATTGTCTAGTCGGTTCCTCAATTCATTGAGCCCTAATTGATTATAGGAGCAATTTTTACACTTTGAGATTTAATTTTTATCAATCTAATTTTGAGTTGCATAGGATTAAATCTTGAGGACTCGAAATCAAATCAATTAATAAAAAGAAGATATGATATATATATATATATATATATTTGAAAGTGGAGTTAGTATATTATTTTTTGTGGTAGACTAATGGAAAGTTTTATTTAAATTTCTTCTATAGCTTTTATTTAAATTATATTTATTATAGATTATTTTTTACTTTTATTTTTAAACATAAGATCAAGATGATCCAATAGTAATAGCTTAAGCTGACTGAATAAACAAATGTATTTATTTATGTGATTTTGCTAAAAGATCAAAAATTAATTGAAAATTTAGTTAACTTTGGCTCAAATCAAACTTAAATCTATAACAAATGAGTTAGATATAGATAACTAGAATCAAAATCGAATCAAAAACTTTCAATTCAATATTAAATCGAGATCGAATCAGTTCGAAATCGATTCTTTAACAGCCCAAGTTTAAAACCAACCGACTCTTATCTGATTTTTATGACACTGAGAAGAACCCTTTAATTAATAATATTATTGAATGGAAGATAATTGAACTGAAGAGGTTGGGTAATTAAATAAATTTGAAATTTTATAATTTTAATTAAGTTTGAATAAAATTTACGTCAGTTGTTCAGATGATTCGTTTTAACTCTTATTTCAAAAGTATTTTTTGATGATTATATGTATCATTTTAAAAAATTTTAAACATTCAATTTTTTATATGTATATCAACAAATAATGTTTAGTAACTTATGGTTTAATCATAGTGCATCTTATTATGCCTGATCAATTATTATTGCTTTCCCTAATCCAAAAAAAAATATTATTGCTTTCCTGCATAAAAAAAAGAGATAATTACCTGCATATCACACCATTTTACTTTATTTATGTGTTATCCATCAATTCTTAATTAATTATGCTATACACACTCAAAATATTACAAAATCTTACATACACACATTTAAGTTAAAACTCAGTCAAGATCTATTTGAAAAAAAAATATTCATTAGTAAATTATTAAAATTATATTTTTACTCTTAATAGTATTTTTTTTTTCTTCCTCAATGTTACACTAAAGCGCTGATCTGTTCTAAAATTAATTCACGTCGCAGATGTCTCTTTTCTTTGTCACTACCTAAACATCAAATTTTAAGATTTTCACTCAAAATATATTTAAATATCCTTAAAATAATATGATAAACAGTTCAGATTTTTATAATCTAACTATAGTTAAGTTATTGAAAAATTATAATTACTTATTATAATAAAAATAAATTAAAATGTGTGTATGTAAGATTTTGTAATGTTTTGAGTATGTATAGCGTAATTAACTAAAAATGAATGTGTAATGTATAAATAAAACTAAAAAGTATGACATATAGTTAATTATCACTTAATTTTATATAGGGTAAATTGCATGAGGCCCGTGAGGACACAAAACTATTACAATTTGGTCCTTTATTTTTGACAGATCTCTGAATTAGTTCCCTAGGTTATAAAAGTATCACAACTTTTGTTCCTCTTTCATAATTTTTCATTTTATTACTAGAGTTTTTTAATAAAAACTTAAAATTTGACAATGTTTTGACTAGCTCGAATAATTTATATTTATAAAAGACTATTATACTTTTCTAATCTAACTCTTTTTAAAAAAATAATAAAATTTTAAAAATTAATTTCTCTAATTTATTTTTTGTTTGTTCTAAAAATTTAAAACTAAAAAATATAAATTTTTATATTTTAAATTATATTTTAAAAATAATAAATTAATAATTAAAAATAATTTTACTGTGTAATAATAAAAATAAAAATAATTAAATTTTAATTGCAACCAAATCATTATACTCTTAACTACTCATCAACTCAATTTGATATTTTAAAAAATTAAGATTAATTTATAATGCTCTTCTGGACTTAAGAACTGAGATGTCATTTATCATTTAATATACATAATTTGTAATACTTTGTATTATGTAAACTATTTCACTAAAATAAAAAATGAAAAATACACAAGTACAGATAATTGAATAGTTTTTCATTAAAATATTTTCAACTGAAGAAGCGTCATTCTTGAACAGAACCGATGATGAGGACCTAGAATTGATAAGTATATTATAAGAGGGTTATTATTCAAATATAACAAGCTTTTCTTCTTCACAACTTGTTATTAATCAATTCAAATGGTGGACAAAGAATTGGAGACTTGAGTGGACGTTGGAGCATGAGCCAATCCTCTGAACAAATATGTAAATTAATTATTTGTTTGTTTCAATTAAAAAATATTTTTTTTTATTCTCAAATAAATAAATAAATAAATAAATAAATAAATGTTGGTTCTTTAGGTCAAATACTATTTATTTATTGTGTAAATGTAATTCAAATTTTGATAACATCTATATACTATTTTATAGCAGTAATTTATTTATTTTTTATAATATTATTTAAATATATCATTAAATTAAATAATGAAAATTTTTAAATGACATAGCATAATATTATGATAATATTGAACAAAATTTTCTATTAAATATATAGCAAGATCATATATATGAGAAATCAATGACCGTATAATTGATTGACTAGATCTGCGAGGGAAAGATAGAGATGATATAAAATTTGTAGAAAATAAAGAGGGAAAAGATTTTTTGCATGCATGAAAACTTCCAATTGGGTAAAGCATAATGCTGGTAAGCGACATAAAGAGCGTGATATCACATTGCTCATTTATAAGGAAAAGAGGTTAGACAAGATAGTACAACAGTTAAACTTGAGTTCTACAAGAGCTTTCTAGAGTTCCTTACGTCATTGTGCCTTGGCGTAATGACTCGAGTTGACTTGGCTTGTTGTATTTATTCTCTCTCCCATTAGGCCTATTTTATTCGAGGGTTAAATTTTAGATAAAAAAATTTATCTCATAAATTTAATGAGAAAAAATTTAATTTAATTTTGAGAAATATATAAAATGTGAATAAAATTAATTCTAATATTTGTATTTATGTTAGATATAAAATAAAGTTAAATTTTATAATTAAAATTTATATTGAACTAAAAAAAATTTGAACTGAACGAACATTTAATAGAGGAGCAGGAAAACAGAACCCCAGCAACCGTTAGCTAGCATTCGAACTTGTGTAGGCAAGTGATTTTGTTGAGGGCTAGCTCATTTGCATGCCAATTGGTAGCCTTAGAGAGAACACCAAGCCAAGATCTTTCATAACATCGATATATGGGGGTGTGTATGAGTTACTTCGGTTCCACTATATACGGACCTAGATCCAACTCATGCATCTACAAACCCCGCATAGAGCTAACCTTTGGGTTTAAATCGGATCCAGGTTTGGTCGAGCCCAACAAATAATTTTTAATGCAAAATATAAATTTTCTAATAAATATCATAATTAATAAGAATATTTCAATATAAATTTTTTAATGAGAGAATTCATAGAATAGAGCTAAAAATATTGAAGTTGACTGAATCTAGATTGAGGTAATATAACAAATGTATAATTAAAAAATGGGTAAATAGCATCTGGGTCCCTCTAGTTTACTCGTATGGGCAAATAGGTCCCTCGAATATTAAAATGTAGCAAATTGGTCCCTCTAGTTTGATGAAATATGCATATAGGTCCTTGGACCGTAACAGACGTTAGAAATCACCCTCTCTCTCTCCTCTCCTCATCTCTCTCCACCCGATCGTCGCGCACGGGCGACGCCACCGGACCCAAGCGGCGTGTGCGACCCACCGGCGGCCGCGCGGC
>JAEMOT010003878.1:112959-123203 GCA_019297695.1 Apostasia ramifera | reverse complement strand
GCCGCCGGACCTCGGCGGCGTCGTCCGTGCGCGACGATCGGGAGGAGAGAGATGCGGAGAGGAGAGAGAGAGGGTGATTTCTAACGTCTGTTACGGCCCAAGGACCTATATGCATATTTCATCAAACTAGAGGGACCAGTTTGCTACATTTTAATATTCGAGGGGCCTATTTGCTCATACGAGTAAACTAGAGGGACCCAGATGCTATTTACCCTTAAAAAATTAATCAAGAATTTTAATAAAAAAATATTTAATATTAAGATATAATAATTAAGGGCCATTTAGTTCAGTATTATTTTGGTATTTTATTATATAATTTATATTTTATGATATTTAGAAATTATTTTTTAATGATATTTTTATAGTTTTTTAAAATATTATCTATATATGACATAAAATCAAATAATTATTTCTTTAAATAACATGATCTAATATTAAAATAATATTAAACAAAACATTCTCTTAGCTGAATATTGCAGAATGAGATTCTAAAGATATCGTTTTTAGATTTAATTATTTAAAAAATTAAATAAAGTTAATTGACAAAAAATATTTTAGATTTTTGTATTTTACTATTTATATAAATTGCATCAGTTCGATTTTACTAAATCAATATATTAGATCCACGCAGCGAACCATATAATCAGTTCTGATCATTGTAAGACTCAGAACCGACCAAAATAAACTTAGTCCTGACCAAGTTTATCGGTTCGTTTCGATTTCGGATATATAAGTTCTCGATTTTTCAGGCATTAATGCACACCCTTGCTGATATGTGAATGCCTTAACCTGATTTAGTGGCGTATTGGTGGTCACCATACAAAAATATAAGAGAAATAATCAGTTCTGCACAGAGATATGGGAGAGAAATTTGGCATTTTATTGTATGTAGTCGCCAAAGCTTGGTACTTAATTAAATATTGAAGCTAAATTTTTTTTATGATAATTATTAGGGGTAATTTACTTATGCTTCTGAAGTTTATTCGACTTATTATGTAGATTTATAATTTTAAAAATATACCAGACAGGTCCCCAATACTTACTGTATAAGTCACTGTGGTCCTTAATATTTATAAAAAACTTCCAATAAACTTTAATTAAATGTTTTTCGTTAAAAAATTTATTAAATTAATATTTTAATTAAAAAATTATAATTTTTTTTAATATAAAATAATAATTGTACCCTTGGTCCTCACTGCAGCCGGCAAATATGAAAGAATAAAAGGGGTATTTTTGTAATTGTAACAGCGTTTAACAAATACCAACACAGAAGAACCATAATGATCTGTACATTAAGTTTTGGGACCTATTTGACATATTTTTAAAATTATGGACTTGCGTGGTAGTCGAGTAAATCTCAGGAGACTAAGTGAAATTATCCCTAATTATTTTAACACATAATAATATTTTAAATACTAAGAGATAAATTAAAAACTGAAGATACAATAATTTTTTTAATTTTTTTTTAATTTATATTTTTTTAAAATTTTTTACTTTGATTCTTACTTAAATTGTAGACGCCTATTAGACTATTTTTTAATTTTAAGAATCTAAATAAAAAAATTTAAAAAAAAATTAAGAAAGAATTTAAAAAATATAAATTACATTATAATTATAGATATACTGTGGGGACCGAAACATAATTTACAATTATATATTATTATTTTAGTTCTTGGCATCTGCATTGATTTGACTGATTTCGTTGACCAGTCGTATCGCAATGTTGGAAATCGCTCCCGGCTTTTTTTTTTTTTTTGGTTTTTTGATGGTAACTCGCTCCATACTTGTTGCTGCGTTTTCTTGCACTTCAAGAAATTGAGAATTTTTTATTAAAAAATTGAGAAATTTTTATTAAAAATTTGAGAAATTGAGATTTTTTTTTTGTATTGAAAATTGAGAATTATTTTAACAAAAAGAAATTAATAATTTGATTGCCGCGTTCACAAGTGCTTGTAATTTCTTGAACCACCGGTTCACTTGTGAAATTTTATTGGATTCAAACAAAAACAGATTGTTGTTTCAAAAAAATAATAAATAAAAACAGCTTATTCTTAAATCTTTGGCCAACCAATTAATTAAATCCTATCACATATACTGTTAACACGTGGTTCTAGTATTGTATCCCTACCATACACGTGACGCTCAGCTGGCTTTTGGCTTTCATTTCATTTAAACTAATTTATCTATCTGTTCTCACAGGTCAGGCCTCGGTCAAACCTCGGACACGAAGGTTCAATCAAGCCTCGTCTACGATGAGCCAGGACTAGGGGTGTTAAAAATATCCGAAACTCGAAACTCGCTCGGAACTCGTTCGATTTTTGAATCGACTCGAAATCGATTCGAAAATTTTGAATCGAATCATGAGCTAAGGATTTTGGCTCGAAGTTCATTTCGAGCCAATTTCGAGTTGGCCCTAGCTCGCTCGAAACATGATTCGATTTGGCTCGAAATTATATATATAGCATAAATAATATTGATATATTATATAAATATATACATAAATAAATTGTTATTTTATATAATTTAGTTAGTGGTTTAGTGGTAGAGTAGAGAAGATTTAAGGTTTATTTTACTCAAGGTCTAGGGATCAAATCCTCTTAAATACATAACATTTCTATATTTTTTTTACAATTCCGAGCTGATTCGAATCATGATTCGAGCCGGCTCGAAATCGAGTCATTTCGAGCCGAGCCAGCTCGAATCATATCCCATTTCGATTTCGGACCGATTTCGAGCCGAGTCAAGCTCGAAATTTTCGATTTCGAGTTGAGTTTGACTCGCTCGAAATCGGCCCGATAACAGCCCTAGCCAGGACCATACTTGGTAACATTGCCCGTGATGTTACAAAGCGGTGCCTGTCACAATCAGCTTGGCCCGACCGAATCGTTCCCTGTACAATGCACTTTTTCCGGACTCGCAAATCAAGGATCTGCATGCTCCAGCTATCACGGATCCCCAGAAGTAGTAGCAATATTAAAAATTAGCATCCTCCTTTTGCTGCTTGTGATTCCTCCGGCGGCCGACAAGCGGCGCGAGCCCAGAGCTTGTTCACCTCCTTTTCTCCGGAAAACCACGATAAAGCCGCACCATCCGCTGCCTACAAATGCCTGGGAACAATCTTCATGCAGGGGGATCCGGGAGATCAAAAACTACAAATAAAAGATCAAAGAGATCAATAGGAGCGACCAAGGTGCAAGCAGCTACTTTGATTCTCCCATTCTCATTGTATTAGAGCCTCTATTGAGGAGCTCTCTCTCTCTCACTCTTTCTCAAATATTATATTAAGTCTTCACGGCTATCCTTTTACTCTAGTAAAATCTCTCCGCTGATCGCTCGGTGGACGTAAGGGACCTTCTCCCTGAATGCCACGAACTCTCTCTCCTTTTAAGCTTTAATCATCAGGCTTATACCTCTGTGTGCCGCCGTCTCTCGGAACTTTCTCTTTTTTTATATTTTTTGGGATCCCCTATATCCTACGTCAATATATACAAAACGTGTAACGTATTACATATGTGGTGAGCGCCTCCTGAATGCTCAGGCGACTGAGTACAATAAAATTTAATTACTGGCACTAAGTGTACTCGGGCACGATTGTATTATACATATGATAGGTCTCAATAATTTTTATTATTTGTGATATTAATGTTATTTTAACAAAAGAGATAAAGAGTTATATATTGATCAAATAATTTTAAAATAAATTTATATTTAAACCTGATCCCTTACACATTTAATGCATGTCTTATTTAAGATAATTATTTTATTAAAAAAAGACGACAGTTTTATGGAAAACTCGAAATTTGATTGTAACCCACTTATTTTTAACTTTAATTAAAATTATTTTAAATAATTTTAAGTTGGAATTTCACTGTTATATATTTTACTCGAGTCATTTCAAATCAATTTTGAATCAAGAGTGATATGTTTAAAATTATTTTTGAATTGACTTAAAATTACAATAATTAATTTTTTTTATTATGCATTTTAATAAAGAATAATATTATATATATACCTAATAAATGATTTTAAGCTTTGAATTAAAATAAGAACTCTGTGCGACACCTATGTGGCAAATGCTATACCTAATGGCAATGGTGTTAATTAGATTATGATTTTTAAATTCTCAAAGAGGATTTCATCATTTCAATTCCTATGTAATTTATCCTTTCTAAATACTGTTTCTTTTTTATAAATAATATAGTTTGAGTCAACTCAAATTACATTTCAAATCATTTGAGTAGGCTCGAAATAAAATCAACTCATAATTAAACAATTTCAATTTCAAATCGAATTTTAATATTTTGAGTTAATTTCGAGTTGACTCAAGCTTGATCAAAATCAACTCGTTGTTAATCCTAATGGTAAATATTGATAGAGAACTGCAACTCGCAATATCGTATGCATGAGTAAAGTGTTGATTAGCAGGATGACCATTTTGGTGCCATTGAGAGAGAGATTTTATCGTGAAATTGATCGGTCTGCTCCTCGACTTCACTGTTAAAATGATCTCAATGCCAAAAAATTGGATCAGATCACTGATCTGACTGAGGACTGCCAACATCAGTTCACTTAATATTAAGATTATTCGAATAGTTCAAATCATAATAATATTTTTTTATTGGTTATATATTACTTTAAGATGATTGTGAATTAATAAAACTAATAATCAAAACTTTATTCTTCTAGACAATTTGTTATAATTTAGGAGTAAATTATTATACGATTCTTAATATTATGCTATAATTACCAACAGATTCAAAAGAAATAAAAAAAATTCTTAAATCACGATACTTTACAAATGATGTTCATGAAAATTAGTGAACACTGGAAAGTAAACATCATATTCAATCACTACAAGCAAGTTTTATTTTAAGTAGAGTACCATATCGTTTGTTTATTGTTTATTGAGTTTCAAAATAATTTTTTTCTATCATTTTGTGGGTGCAGGTGACCTAGAGACGTGACAATAATACGATAAAGATTCGATCTCTGGCGAGCACCAGTGACCGGTAAGAATCCGAGCCGCTCTAACCACGAGCAAGAGCAAATCTTCGATTTATCATCACTGAAAATGAGTTGTCATATTTAATACGACTGTTACGAGACTACGTATGACATAAAAAAATATTTTTCAAAATTACATACATATTATTTTAAAAAATTATATTTATACATTAATTGATTTTAAAGTTTATTATCACATATTTTTTGTGAAATATTTAATATTATAATAGTGGTTAATATTATTATGATTAAATCATATTAATTTTACTTAAACACGTATAATAGCAGTTGACGGCGTGACCATTGGTAAGGAACAATGGCGTGATTGCTGGCAATGATAGTGATCAAGGCATGATGATCGGTGATTACTAAATTACTATATCACGATATTTGGTGGAGGCCAGTCAGTGGTGTGATAGCCATTTAGCGATGGTAACAAATGAGATAGTAGTAAACTGATGATGATGGTTGACAGCGTAAGGGTAAGATGGTTACTATTGGATGATGCTAAGATGAATGATAATGACTTACCGTTGGAATATTTTATATATATTTTATTTATTTTTAATGAATATTAATTTTAGTGATATTTATGTAATATTGAGGATTATTTGAGTCAATAAATTTTAAAATATGATTAATTCCATGAACATGTATATTACTTTAACTGCAGGACGTCCACAAAAGGTCCATTGCCATTGGCCAGCCACCGGGACCACCACCTGCCAATGACAAGTACACAGCGCACCAGGAGGGAAAAAGCCGGCCAATCAATTTTGGAGGCAGCCGACGCATCCCATCCGTCCGTTTGGTGCGACTTTGATTGACAGTCGAGGATTTTCTTGACGCCCACATTGCGGACAGTTCGTACGGGATCCCGCACAGAACTATGCGGTGGGCTTTGCTCAGTCTGCGCAGTCTGCAGGCTTAAAAGAGTTCGAAGAGGCAAGATCGCGTTGAGATTTTTAAAGAGCCAGCCTGCGAGGCCTTGCGCAATGCTCCCCACTAATTCTTGAAGGATTTTTTTCATGGCAATTTTTTTTAAGAAATAAATTAATTTAATTATTTTTATAAAATAAATCTAAGTAACCCAAAAATAATAAAATTATGAAAATAAATTAAAATTTTCATCTGTTTCATAATGATGTAACATAGAAATTATAGTTAGCTTTAATTCGATCAACCATTTTTTTTTATTTTTTCTTTCAAATAATTAGTTCTAATCAGCACTAGCAGACTTGATATTTTTATTATCAAACTTAAATAAAAGTATTAATTTACATTTTAATTATGTTCTATAAATTTTATATAAAATAAAATATTAAGCCTTTTTATGTTAGTTTTTACTTGAGAGATTCAAATCACAACATAGTAAGTCAAAAGATTTTTATTATTAATAAAAAAGTTGATTTTTGTTTAATATTTTTTATAAAATTAAGTGAATCCAGTTGTTTTAAATAGGATATTATTTTAGTAATATGAAAACATTTTACAATTAATTTAATTAAAAATCTTACTGTAAAATTTCATCCTCCATAGCCCAAATAGAGTATAATTTAGGATACCATAAAAAAATAGTATGACATTTATGGTCGAAGAAAATAGGGAATGATTACTAGGTGATACTCAAAAGAATGAATTATTATAGTAAAGTGCGGTTCCTCTAAGACTTTTAAGCCAATAAATAGTGATGAGAGTGGTATATAAATGAATCGTCCTGCATCAGAAAGAGCACATAAATGAATCATCGCATATTGAAAAGAGAAGAGAGATAATGAACTGAATAAGTATATAACGTGATCCTGCAAAGTCGCATATTGGGGCAAAACTGTAGTGCTAATGTTGAAAAACTCAATAGTTAAATATGCTTAAGCTAAAATAGTAATGAGATGAGGGGACCTATTGGGTTTGGCTTATAATATCTCTACATTTGAATATCAAGATGTTACAAAAAGTATAATTTAGGATTTGTCAGTTTTAGAGTAGAATTGATTTATCTTCTGAATGTCTAAATTCTGAGGCATATAGATGTTAAGGATTGCCAAGATATTTTTATTATGTATAAGTCAATATCTTTTAGATATCTCTATCTTTAAATTATTTTTATTTAATTTAATATTATTAGTAATATTTATTAATGAGATATTCTTTGATTTTCATTTGATATCAAATAAAATTTATTCTAAGAGATGTGAAAGAAGTGAAATAAATTAAATTAAATTTAATATTAAAATTTATGTAGTATTTAAAATATTATTAATTTTAATATTAAAATTTGTGTATGATATGATTTATAAAATTAATGTGAGATTTTATATTTGTGAGGTCTTATTTTTAAAAGGATAAATAATTTTTATGTTGATGTAAATAAATTTAAAGCAAAACAAACAAATAATAACTTGAATGATAATAAAAATTTTGCAGTGATATATTTCTAATATTGCAAAGGTAAATATAAGATAAATTACAACTGAGTATTTGAAATATAATCCTGATTTTAAATTTCGTTCTAAAAAATTTCACACAGTAAGTCACCATAATTATAAATTTACATATATCTATTACTTTTTTTAATAAAATTTGAAAAATATATTAAAGAAATGTTTGGTTCAATATTATCTTAGTATTATGTTATCTAAAAAATATATTTAATTTAATGACATCTTTAAATAACCTTCTGTAAAATTACAGAATTATTAATTAAAAAGTAACATCTAGATGTCGTGACATCTAAATTATATGACATAACACTAAAATATTAATGAACCAAACACCCTCTAAGTTACAATACAAAAATTTTAAAAGAATTTGCACACAGAGGCACCATCTATAAACCTCATTTTTGATTTTTTCCATAAAGGCACCATCGATATATAGATTCCCGTCATTTCACGTAAATTAACAAAAATGTTATAATTTGAAAAATTTTATCGAAAAAGTTCTTCATCTGATCACATCCCTTCGATATATACTGTAAATTATCAACTACTAAGTAATATATCTAGCAAACAGAATTATAAACTTGCAGCTATGAGTTGCTTGAACTATCTAATTAAATACGTCGTTCGTAGCATTGGATGATCCGTACGAAGAAATGCATAATTTGATCAAGTCAACTAACGACAGTCCCGATTGAATTGGACAGTCTAGCAGCTGTTCGATCAAAAATCTTTTTTGCACTTCATATGTCATCCAAGCTGGCAAATAAAAATAAAAACAATTTTTTTTTTTCATTTTGTTTTGTGCAGCCTAAAAATATAAATTTCCTCCAAATTGAAGTGGAAATTGCGCAATGCATGGTGTGAATACAAAAGGCAACAGTGAGAAATTACGCGACAATGAGCTGACAAATCTTTGACCGTGAGCCGGGCCAAAATGGCCCAAATCAATGGTGGGCCCAGCCCCGCCCTTCCCAAACGATTGGCCCGGGCGGCTGGGCCCAGATAAAGTGGCTCGTCTCCTTCCGGCCTTAAAACTCTTCTCCGCCCCACGTCAAGACGCTATTGGTCACATCATCTTAGTCGTCATCCTCGGTGATCGTAATTCAGTGGGTCTCCATGGTCTCAAGCAAAATTTGTCACAATTTAATTCAAAAAATTTAATTTCTTTAAAATTAATTTTTACGATAATTTAAAATTAAATTAATTATATCTATAAAATTATTTAATAAATATTTTAACTACAACTAATTCATATTTATTTATAAGTAATATTTAATAGATATTCTAACTATATTAAATACATAATTAGTTTTATTTTAAAAATATATTTATTTATAAATAATAAATAATTATATTAAATAAATAAATAAATATGTTATTTATATTTAAAGAAAATAGAAATCTAATCAAGTTGATCCCATCTAATTATGGCACTTGAGATATCTCAATAAATTTAAATTAAGCGAAATATTAATATGAATATCGAGCAATTTTTGAGCTTCGAGCCAAACTCTCACCCCCAGTCTTTCCCATTCTATTTAGAAATGAAAAATACTATGTATTTTTAATAATTAATTAATAAATTATTGAATAATATTTAGAATTTTAATTTATTATGCTGTATAGTAAATTAAAATTTTAAAATATAATTAATTAATTGATTGATTAGTTAATATGACAATATAGCAAAAAATTTTAAAAATTAATTGTTTTGAGTGCCCAATTCTAGAGCAATTTGGAGCTGTGCAATAGACATGATAATAACAAATGGAAAGACACGTAGTATTAAAAACCTCTATTTTGCAAATTTTTTTTATTATTTCGTGCAAAATGTTTTGTATGACAATTTTTTTTTGAATTTTGTACACAAAAATGAAAATAAAAAAGTATTATATAAAATAAAAATAATCTATATAAAATATCATCTTTAGTACAATAACTTTGATACTAAATTTTAAATTTTTTTGTTATATAAATATATATATGAATTGAACAAAATACTTATAAAAATTAAAAACTGAAAAATATTTATACAAAGCAAGATATATAGCTGCAGTTACACGCGTTCGAAAAAGCATTTTTGATTAATTTTAAATAAAACATTTTCTTTCAATTTCCTTAAAAGATAAGACAACATTCAATGATAAAAACAAATTGTAATTTTAATCAATGCAGGCGTAAATTTTCTGCAAACTACGCTTGTAAGACGGTACCTCATTTAATTAATTATATAATTAAATGAAGTATGGTCAAAAATGATCGTACTGGCTGATCATTTGAAAAGCATAGACAACTGCAGGCACCAGCTTTTGTCTGCAGCACGTGAAATTTATTGAAGTCCAGGAGCTGCTGCTGCCATCTAGATATCTATCCGCATTCCTCACCACCGTAAACTGAAACGATTAAAATTATAATATTTTGGAATATTACATCCAGGTCCTTAAGTTTAACAATTAATAACATAAATATATATTTTTAAAATTATAAAATCGGGTCCATTAGTTTTAATAAAGGGGTTTTTACATACAGGACATGAAATTTACACGAAATTACGCATTTCACCATCAATTCATAAATATTACTACTATCACACCATATTTATTTAAATTTTACGCATTTCACATATTTCAAACCATATTCTTTGATGGTGAACTTCACATTTCAAAATTGGCCTTGATCTTAACTNACATGACTATAATTTTTAATTAAAGTAAGAAAATTGATGTGTTTACAGTAAAAAATAAAAATACATATTAAAATTTAAATATTAATGAATTTATACATTTTAATTTACATATA